>PVJC01015114.1:0-35507 GCA_004026665.1 Murina feae
TGCCATGATGCTTTTTATTTCTTCTTTGATCTTTCTGGTAACCCAGTCATTGTTTAATAGTATGGTATTTAGCCTCCAGGTGTTTGATTTTTTAATTGTTTTTATTGTTATTGATTTCTAGTTTAATGCCATTGTGGTCTGAGATGGTGCTTGACATGATTTTTATACTCTTGAATTTGAAGAGACTTTGCCTGTGCAAAGATATATGGTCTATCTTTGAAAATGACCCACATGCACTTGACATAATTTATATTTTGTGACTTTGGGGTGAACTGTTCTGAAGATGTCAATTAATTCCATCTGATCTAGAGGATGATTTAGGATGGATGCTTCTTTACTGATTTTTTTGTTTAGAGGATTTGTCCAGTGGTGATAGTGGGCTATTAAAGTCCCACACTATGACTGTATTGCTATTAATCTCTCCCTTGATAGCCTCCAAAAGTTTTTTTTATGTATTTAGGTGCTCTTGTATTGGGTGCGTATATATATATATATATATATATATATATATATATATATATATATATATATATATACCAGAGTTATATTTTCTTGTTGGATTGCTCCCTTTAGTATTATAGAGTGGCCTTTCTTATCTCTTATTATGTCCTTCACTTTGAGATCTAATTTGTCTGATATAATACTACTCCAGCTTTTTTTTCATTTCCATTCGCCTGAAAAATCTTTTTCCATCCTTTCACCATCAGTCTGTGTGAGTCCTTTTCTCTGAGGTGAGTTTCCTTAGATAGCAGATATATGGGTCATGTTTTCTTTTTTTTAAATCTTTATTGTTCATATTATTATAGTTGTTTCTCTTTTTTCCCCCAATAGCTCCCCTCCTCTCAAATCCCACCACATCCTTGGCCCTTATCCCCCCACCCCCACTGTCCTCATCCATAGATATACAATTTTTGTCCAGTCTCTTCCCACACCCCCAACACTCCTTTCCCCCTGTGAATTGTCATTCCACTCCCTTTCTATGCCCCTAATTCTATTATACTCACCAGTTTATTCTGTTCATCAGATTTTTTTTATTCACTTGATTTTTAGGTTCACTTGTTGATGGATATGTATTTGTTGTTCATAATTTTTACTTTCCTTTTTCTTCTTCCTCATTCTCAAAGGATACCTTTCAGCATTTCATATAATACTGGTTGGGTGGTGATGAACTCTTTTAGCTTTTTCTTGTCTGTGAAGCTCTTTATCTGACCTTCAGTTCTGAATGATAGCTTTGCTGAGTAAAGTAATCTTGGTTGTAGGTTCTTGCTATTCATCATTTTGAATATTTTTTGCCACTCCCTTCTGGCCTGCAAAGTTTCTGTTGAGAAATCAGCTGACAGTCTGTATGGGTTCCCCCTTGTAGGTAACTGACTGCTTTTCTCTTGCAGCTTTTAAGATTCTCTCCTTGTCTTTTGCCCTTGGCATTTTAATTATGATGTGTCTTGGTGTGGTCCTCCTTGGATTCCTTTTGTTTGGGATTCTCTGCACTTCCTGGACTTGCAAGTCCATTTCTTTCACCAGGTAGGGGAAGTTTTCTGTCATTATTTCTTCAAATAGGTTTTCTATATCTTGCTCTCTCTCTTCTTCTGGCACCCCTATAATTCTGACATTGGTACGCTTGAAGTTGTCCCAGAGGCTCCTTACACTGTCTTCAAATTTTTGCTTATCCATTTGGGTGTTTTTTGCTTCTTCATATTTCATATCTTTGACCTGATTCTTGTGATCCTCTAGTCTGCTGTTGGATCTCTGTTTATTATTCTTTATTTCAGTCAGTGTATGCTTAATTTCTAGCTGGTCCTTTTTCATATGCTCAAGGGTCTCACTGAATTTATTGGCAGTCTCTAGAATATTCTTGAAAAGCCTTATAACCATGGTTTTGAACTCTATATCCAGTCATTTGCTTTCCTCCACTTCTGTCATTTGTGATCTGTTTCTTTGTCTCTGCATTTTGGCTGCTTCCCTGCATTGACAGAGTGGCTTTAATCAGCTGTGTCTATGGTGGGAGAACTTCTATGCTGGAGACACCCTTATGGGGCAAGACTTGTTTCAGTGGGGCTTTGGAGCCCACTAAGTCTGCCCCCTAAGTGTGTCCCTTATGAGTCTGAGGAGCTGTTGACTGGGTGGTCCCACTCTGACCACTGGGTACACATTCTCTTGGAACTCCAAAGAGTGCTATTTTAGCTTCTGCCTGGGGCTTTCCAGCCTTTTTTATGCACAAGCCTCTGCACACAGCTTGGGTGGGGCAGGGTTTTGGGGAATCTTCAGGGCAGAGCAACCAGCTATGGCCGATTCTCAGCCTTGCCCTAAGAGGCACCAGGTCTCAAGCTGCTCTGGAGTTCCCTCCCGGTGCCAGATGGTGCTAGATGGTGCCAGACAGTCCAGCTCCTCCCCGTATGATTCTGAGTCCCCAGAAACTCGCCTGGAACTGGAGTTCAGAGCCGTCAGGAGCTTGTGGCTCCCTCCAGTACAAAATGCTGCCAGCCCTTTCCGCGAGCCCCTTCGTGCATGCCTCCGTACCTCTGCACTTTATTTCCACACCTCCTCTGTGTTTCAGTCTCTTTCTAATTGTAGAATTTCCACTCAGCCAACCTTCCTGTGGGTCTGGGTGGTGTCCATTTTTTCTTTTTGTTGTAGTTTTGAAATGGTTGTGCCCAGCAGTAATTCCGGTGTTCACCTATGCCGCCATATTGGTTTCTCCATGGGTCATGATTTCTTATCCACTCAGCTACCCTATGTCTTTTGATTGGGGCATTTAGTCTATTTACATTTAAAGTTATTATTGATAGGTACTTGTTTGTTGTCATTTTTATTCTTTATTCCTGTGTTCCTTCTTCGCTTCCTATTTCTTCTTTTTACAGCAAACCCTTTAGCATTTCTTGCATTGCTGTTTTGGTGGTAATAAACTCCCTTAGTCCTTTTTTTACTGTGAAGCTTCTGATTACACCTTCAATTTTGATTGATAGCCTTACTGGGTACAGTATTCCTGGATTCAGACCCTTCCTTTGCATGATTTTGTATATTTCATTCCATTTATTTCTTGCCTGGTGTGTTTCTGTTGATAAATCAGTCACTAGTCTGATGGTGGACCTTTCGTAGGTAACTTTTAGTCTTTCTTTGGCTGCTTTTAAGATTCTTACTTTGTCATTGGTGTTTGCCAATCCTATATAATAAAAGGGTAATATGCAAATTGACCCTAACAGCAGAACGACTGGGAATGACTGGTCACTATGACACACATTGACCACCAGAGGGCAGATGCTCAATGCAGGAGCTGCCCCCTGGTGGTCAGTGTGCTCCCACAGGGGGAGCTTTGCTCAGCCACAAGCCAGGCTGATAGCTGCCAGCACAGCAGTGGTGGTGGGAGCCTCTGCAGCTTAGGCCTGTTTCCTGCTGGCAAGTGGACATCCCCTAAGAGCTCCCCATCTGCCAGAGGGATGTCTAACTGCCAGCTTAGGCCCAATTCCCTGGAGAGCAAGGCTAACCCAGCAAGTGGACATCTCTTGAGAGGTCCCAGATTGTGAGAGGGCACATGCCAGGCTTAGGGACCCACCCTGCCCCATGCACTCGGCTTCTAGTTTAATTATAATGTGCTCTAGCATTAGTCTTTTGGGGTTCATTTTGTTTGGAACTCTGTGAGCTTCTTGAATTTGTGTGAGTTTTTTCTTCCATATATCAGGGAAGTTTTTTGTCATTATTTCTTCAAACAGGTTTTCTATTCCCTGCTCAGTTTCCTCTCCTTTTGGCACCCCTATTATGTGGATGTTGTTTTGTTTCCTGTTCTCCCAAAGTTCCCTTAGGATCTCCTGTTTTTTAAGTTTTTTTTTCCAGTTGCTGCTCTGCTTGGGTATTTTTTCCTATCTTGTCTTCTAGCTCACTGATGCAGTCCTCTGCTTCTTCTACTCTACTGTTGATGTTTTCCATTGAGTTCTTTATAGCAGCAATGTCATTTTTCATTTCTTCTTGGTTCTTCCTTATTTCCTCTTGGTTCTTACACATATTGTTGAATTTGTCTTCCATTTTTTCAGTGTCCTTATAAACATTTCTCTGAATTCTTTCTCTGACATATTGCCTCCTTTTCCTTTACTTCCTTTTCTGGTGATGCCTCCTTTTCTTTTATTTGTGGGCTGTTTCTTTGTCTCCCCATGATCTCCCTTCTCTGGTGTCTGGTTATGTAGCTCTTTCTCTCCTTTATCTAGTCAAAATCTGACCTTTCCATGAGGAGGAGCAGGGCTTGTCCAAGTCCACACATTCACACTGCTTGAGATCAGGTGTTCCTGGGTTCATAACTGGTCCCTATGTGCCGTGGTTGCAGGGTCCCTGGATGTATAAGCTTCTGATAACAGCACTCTCCCTTTCAAGATGGTACAGTCTCCGCGGAAGAACCGGCTTCTCTAGGAGAGATTTCAGCAGTAGTGGAGGTTGCTCTGTTAGTCCCCTGGAGTATAGTCATCGCTCACCCACAAATTTACACTCTCTGTACGTCCACACCATCTCCTTTTATTCTCTCACTCACACACTATCTTGCAGTCTGCCTTCCCATCAGCAGCCATCTTCCCTTCCCTGCATATAATCTGTACAAAACATTTTATGGTGCAGATATTTTGCCCTCTGTACTTTTGTTTTTGATATACTTTTTTATTTTACTTAACCTACCTTTTAAAATGCTGGCTGTGGCAATGAACAAAAGCTAAGGTAAAGTTTTCCTTCTAGATCTCCCTACAAATCCATGCCCTCACCCATCCTACCAAATCTTCACTCTCTTCCCCCAATCTCAGCCTAACTTTTCTGAGGAATGGCTCTACCCAAGTACCTATTCCTATGGAGAAAACAGAAACTTTTCATATGTGAATATGCAAATTTCTATTTAGACTACCTGGCAAAGGTTGGTAAAAAATGCAAAAAATGTTAACCTCGTATTTAAATGAATAGAAATCATACTAAAAACTATTAGCCAGAGCAAAACTTTGATAAGGGGGCAAGGAGTTTAGAACACATTAGAAAGAGAGAAAAACAGTCTCAAAGGAAGTTACTACATGGAAAAAGATAAGCAACTCTTGGTAAGCTTGACCAATATTGTTCAGTTTAATTTGTATTTCTAAGTTTAATTTTGCGTATTTGCAGGTCTAGGAAAAAAAAATTTGAAAGTATTTATACCAGCCATTAAATTTCAAACTCATCAATTTAACTAAACAATGAGGTAATTAGATATCCTAAGCTTGTAAGAAATGCTCCACCACATGTCTCTTTCTCCTGAAGAAATGCCCCTTTGTGCAGAGCAGATGTAGTGGAATCTTTGTGAAGTAGCAGAACTGGATTTGAGTACTAGAATCACTAATAGCTGCATGACTTTGAGTAAGCTACTTGATCACTCTAAGTCTTAAATTTCTCATCCAAGTCTAATAATATCTGCACTACAGACTTGCTGTGTGCCTTAAAGACACCTCCAACTATCACTATTAAGAAATAAGCATATTTGAATTGACTATAATTTTCTCACTTTATTTTAAATTTTTATGGAAATTATTTTCCAACACTACACATTTATAAGAAAAATATTCAATAATTAGAATTCTCAATTTTATTTCTCATATCCTGGTCTCTGTTTCCCCAAGATTCTCTCCCCTCCTTTGCTTTTGAAGACAGAGGTTGGTGAGTTTGCAATGGGGTTTGAGAAAGGGTAGGGCAAGGGGGGTTCAGTGATTTCTCTGCTGACTTTTGTCCACTTCCCTTGTTTTGGGTCCTGAATCTCAAGGACACTTTTGTGAGTCTTGGGACCTTGATGTCTCAGGGGTGCTTTAGGGTTATTGGGATGGCTTCTCCTCAGCGCATGTCCTCCCCACTTTCAGGAGAACTTGGGTCATAACTGACTATATGAATTCCATCAAGTGCTGCTCTTCCACTTGCCAAAATGTATTTTTGAAATGTATCTTAATGCCTCTACTTTCTCTTTATCCTGCTAACTGTACCTTTTGCATACTTTTATGTGTTTTTTAGCGGGGCTTGGAGATAATACCCTGTATTGTGACTATGTCATGCTTAACCGGCTTGGAAATTTAAATAATAGGATTTAAACAAGATATGAATAATAAGAAAGAAAAAACAATTTTTAAAATGTTAAATGAAGGATGTAAAATAATTATATCTTTTTATTTTCTAAAGATCAATCCGTACATTTGAGTGTTTCCTCTATATAATTCTTAAGATAATGCAGGAAAAATATTTTTTTAAATGTATTTTTATTGATTTCAGAGATGAAGGCAGAGGGAGAGAGAGATAGAAACATCAGTAATGAGGATAATTGGTTAGTTGCCTCCTGCACATCCCCTACCAGCAACCTGGGCATGTGCCCTGACTGGGAATCAAACTGTGACTTTCTAGTTCATAGATCGAAGCTCAACTACTGAACCACCCCGCAGGGCAGGAAAAAAATCTTAAAGACTTATTTTTTTAAAGCACATTTTTTAGGAATATTTGTTATCCTTATTCTTTGAATTTATAAACAGAGCTTAATAAGTAAGATCCAGAGAATGGGAACTAAGATAAGACTAAACACTCAACTGGCTTAAGTTCAAACTTCACTTTTTGAAGTTCAAAGGGTGTTAAAAGATGCCTTTGACTTTGATAAAAGATAAAAGATGCCTTTGATTTTTTTAAAAGAATGCAATACTTTGCATTTGTAAGCTTAAAAAAGATGAGCCATGATCAGCATCTGAATCCTGGTAGCTCATGTGCATCAGAACCTTGTTCTCTTGAGACGTGTAGCTAAAGGATGCTTCTCTCTGACCCGCTGTTTTAAAACAGGAAACAAATAGAAATTTGACACTGAGATAAGGCTAGCACTATATCCAATGAAATAAAAGACAAAGACTTGATTTTGAACATTTACAAAATATAGTAGCATATTAACATGAAATTTAAATCAATATAACATACAGTTTCACATGAATTTCTATTTATTTACCAAAAAGAAGACCTGTGTTTCCCAGTTGGGCCTAACAAAATACCTGCAATTAGCAAATCTTCATTAAGCTAAGATCTATTCTCCTTGATCTGGCCATTGTAGAAGTTGAATGAGGTCACTCAATATTTCATGAACCACTAAAAAATCAAAATATCAATTTATTAGAATGTACTAAGAAGTACAGGTGCCAAATAAATCACAAAATTCTTAGCAAGTTGTCTTTCCAAGTGTTGCATCAAATCATAGAGAACTGGGTCGTGTTAACAAAGAGCATCCTATCTGTAATAATAAAAGTGTAACATGCAAATCGACTGAAGGGATGAACAGAATAACCATCCAGATGACCTTTCAGACAACCGTGCTATGCCATGCACTGGCACCAGGCCAGCCAGGGCAGATGCAATGCGATTGGCTGGGGGGCCCACCATCACCTTATGATCACCCCACACAGGGAGCCAGGCCACTGGCTGAGGGGTGATCGAAGGGGGGGGCTTCCATGATCATCCCAAAGAAGGAGGCCCAGGCCATCCTCTGCAGGGCAATCATTGGGGAGCTCTGAGGAACCAGAGGGGTGTGTGTGTGGCAGTGGATGCAGGCAGCTCCAGGCCAAGGTGGGTGCGGGAGGAGGGTGGGGCTGTGAGGTAGCCGGAGCCTGGAGGTAGCTGGGTCTACAAAGGCCTATCCTTGCACAAATTTCATGCATTGGCCTCTAGTTTAATAAAAGACTAATATGCAAATCAACCAAACAGCGGAATGACTGGTCACTATAACGCACACTGACCACCAGGGGACAGACTCTCAACATAGGAGCTGACCCCTGATGGTCAATGCACTCCCACAGGGGGAGTGCTGCTCAGCCAGAAGCTGGGCTCACACTGGCAAAGCACAATAGTGGTGGTGAGACCCTCTCCTGCCTCTGTGGCAGGGCTAAGGATGTCTGACTGATGGCTTAGGCCCACTCCATAGAGAGTGGGCCTAAGCCGTCAGTTGAACATCCCCTGAGGGTTCCCGGACTGCGAGAGGGTGTAGGCCAGGCTTATTTTGTGCACTCAGAATAAGTCTTTACCAAAAGGAACATTTCACAGTCTCTGACAGCACCTTCTACCTTAGTGACAGGAAAATTGTCTTACAAAATTTTTTCTTTTCAAGTATTCTTACCTGACCCCAAAAAGCACCTGTCATAAAAGCAAATCTTGCCCTAGCTGGTTTGGCTCAGTGGATAGAGCATCAGCCTATGGACCAAAGGGTCCCAGGTTTGATTCCAGTCAAGGACACATACCTAGGCTGCTTCTTCCCCGCCCCACCCCCCCGGGTCCTGGTCATGGCATGTGCAAAAGGCAACCAATCTATGGGTTTCTCTCTCATTGATATTTCTCTCTGTCTTTCCCTCTCTCTTCCACTCTCTCTAAAAATTAATGGAAAAATATCTTTGGGTGAGGATTAAAAAATAAATAAAACACAAAGAGTTTCATTTAAAAAAAAAAAAAAGCAAATCTTTATAGGAGACACCTTGTAGTGCTGGTACCAGTGTTCAATACATGGTGGTTGCATGAATGTTAATCGGGTGATAATCTCATGTTAATTACTCATTTATGTGTATAATTTTCATTCCTTGATTAAACAGAAGTATTTGATGGAAGCAGGTTGCTCTTTGAAAGAAAAACAACTTTGAGAGGAAATCAAGTGGATTTTGAGGAAGGAAGCAAATGGCCAAATGCTCAAAACCACACTAGAAAATAATTAACCAAAAAGCTGTGATCACAGCACTGTTGTGTCTGACTGACATGCTACATGGACCATAGAAACCATGTTAATATTTAGGATGTATTCAGTTCTTTACAGAATCACAGTTACACATCATCTTTTCGTTGATGTTCACAAATGACAAATTTATTTTTTATGTCTTCACCAGAGGATATTTTTTCCAGAGGATTGCTTTTGAGAAAGAGTGGAAGGCAGAGAGTGGGGGAAAGAGAGAGAGAGGTGAGAGAGGAACATGGATGTAAGAGAGACACATCGACAGGTTGCCTCCCACACGCACCTCAACTGGGGCTGGGAGTGAACCCAAAACCCAGGCACATGCCCTTCAGTGTGCAGGCCAATGCTCTAACTGTTATGGGCAGAAATAGAATATTGGAGACCAGTTACAATTATAAGAAATATTAACCATGCTCTGTTAACCGTGATGGTTCTGTTCTGATTAGAGAAAGCACATTCTAACTTGGCTGGGAGTTGTACGCCCTTGGACATGGGTGCTAACTTTGGAATGCAGTCCATCCTCCTGTCCTGAGAACTGTCTATCATTATGGAAAGATTTACAGCTTCATGGCTGAAACAATCTACCGTATTTTCTGGCGTATAAGACGACTTTTTAACCCAGGAAAATCTTCTCAAAAGTCGGGGGTCATCTTATATGCCAGGTGTCATCTTACAGGGCAGGTGCTGAAACTTCCAAGCCGAACTGGAAAATCTGTGGTCACCGCATACAGTGGGGGGAACTCAAAAACGGCCGCGCTCCATTCATTTCAATGAAGCCGTACAGAGACTGCAAGTGTCTCTAGTCGACTCCTTTTTGTGCCGCATATGGTCTCTGTCCAGACTTTTTAACCCAGGAAAATCTTCTCAAAAGTTGGGGGTCGTCTTATACGCCCAGTCATCTTATACACCAGAAAATACGGTAGTCCTGGAGGCACCTGCCCTTTGTAACCCCCAGCCCCTATTACCTATAATCTGGTCCTGGAGCCCCTGTCCTTGTGACCTTTCCCCCCTCCCTCCCAAACCCACAGGACATGTAACCTGTAATGATTATCCTGTGCCTACTTTAATTCCTACTTTCCCATGTAATTTTTGTCCTTCTATGAAGCAGGGGGTCTCCCAGGGGTGAAGATGACGGAGCCCCTAGCGCTAAGACGCTTGCAGGCACGACTCTGGAGAGCAGGTTCTGTGATGCAGGTCTAATTTTATTGAGGAAGTACAGCAGTATATATAGTGGAGGTGGCCAATCATAGAACGTCTTATTAGGGAGCCAATGAGTGTAAAGGTCGGGGTATTGTGTATGTGGCTCTAGGAGGGGCTCAGGCGGGCGTTGCCATCTTCCTGGTTTGCCAGAAAGATCTGAACTGCTGGAGTGTGCTCACAGCATTGCATCAGCCACTGCACCTCCTGTGCTCTACCTACACTTCTACCCAGTATAAGCAGCTGGCTTATGGGGAGGTGCAGAGCAGATATTTGTGGATGACCTGCTGCTCCCCCATACTGCTGGAAGTATTGGAATGAACACTCATATATGATTCAGCCCTATCTCTACTTAATTGGCTCAAGTAGCAACAAGCAGCCCAGACCCCTTGGTTGTCTGGCTACATAACCACTGAACTACATTGGTCAGGGCACAGATGACACACTTTTAATCATTTAATTCCTCAAAACCTCAGGTTCAGTAACAATTCTGGATCTTTTCCCAGGCGATGGTGGTTCATTCTAATTGAGACCCATAGCTCCTTATGAGCTATTGAAACTGTTCCCATCAACAGAATGCACTGCTTCCAGAAAACGCCATTTCCAGCCTTGGTGGATGCGGTCCCAGAATTTTGGAAACAGCTGATAGTTTCTCTCCATATGGCTCGGACTCACGAAGAACCAAAGTACTCATGTAACAAAAATGTTCCTTAAAGGCCAGAAAAATATTTCTTTAGGGTAAGTTTGTTCATTAGTTTCAGGATCTTTTTGTTATTTTGGTATAAATGAAAACTATTTCTTCTTTGCTTAACCAACCTATTTTTTAATCTTCTTGTTTAAGTCTGTGCTGTCAAGGATTGAAGCCTCATCCAACTTCTGTAGTCGTCTCTTAGAATTCTCCTTTCGCCAGAGCTCCGTGTCCCTTACAGGCACAGGCAGCAGATGTTCCTTGTGTCAGCAGAAACACGATTTCCTTTGTTCTAAGCAATTTCCTCTCTTTGCATTGCAGGCCTCTCTGAAAAAATTTTGCCAGAAATTCTACCTGCTTGATATGAAGGCAGGCAAAACCAATTTCTAGAATAAATGGTGAAAAAACCTGCTTAGGAGAAATAATTTAGATCAGAAATGTCCTTGATATGTATTGTCAGGCTAAAGAAAGTTACACATAAATGTCAATAGCAAACACTCTTCAATATCGGATCTGCTGCTTGTTGGTTTTGAGAGCTTGGCAAATTAAAACATTGAGTACCAGGTACAGGATCAGCACAAATATCAGGATTCACTATTTTTAGTCCAATGTAGTCCTGGAATTTTTCTGATACATTCCTGTTCTTCAAAACCTTCTTTCTAGATTTCAGGAGGAAAACACACCCCTTCAGATTAATGTATTTTCAAATTATGTAAAAAATACAAATACACAAATCATTTTAATAGATACATTTTGGTTGTTTGCCTTCTTGATAACTTCTAGGAAAGTGCTTTAATCTCATCAAAAAATTCTCCTAAATTACACTTTTGTCTAATACATTATTACTTCAGTGCCTGTAAAAATGAAGTCCCTGCAGTGACCTGGGATTATCAGAGAGGGTGGCCTTCTATTGATCTGAATATTTTGTCTTTGTACTAGATTTGAGGACAAAACTCTGCCTTTGGACTTAGTTTTCATGTAAGACAACGAAATGTCAGAGGTAATGAAGCATGGTAGCAACTATGCTTGGGTAAAAATTGCTGTTTAATATTTTAACCCTGCTGATTTGGCTTCTGTAATTATTTGCTTGCTAAAATAATAGAAAAGTTATTTTGATTTTCTGAACTTATATAAGTTATCCATTCAATTGAATACTCCATTGATTGTGGTTTGAATAACCTATTGATTGTGATCTTACTGGCCTTTTGAAACACATTCCTCTGCACCTGGAGACCAGGACAGCACAATTACTCTAAATTGCCTCAGTGGCTCCAGATAATGTGTTTCCGTTGACTCAGTGGTCCCAAGACCCGAAACTATAATTAATCTTTGTAAGACAACTAACTTGCTCAATCTAAGCATCTGTAACAAACTGCCTTTTACAAACCAGGTTCCTCATTTTAAACCTTGACATGTAATCAATACCTTTGTGATATTTGCCTATATAAATCTGATGTTTCAGCCATGGGGGCACTACGAGATTTGGAGAGCATTGCCCCCTCATAGTCCCGGCTTTGAAATAAATGTGGCTCCTTAATTAGACTTCTTGAGGCGTCCTTGTGTGATTTGAGGAGTACACTACAACAGTAACGAGGCCAATTCTTTTGTTTTCTAAGAGCTAAGGCTGAGAGAGGAAACGAGGCTCTTCTGGGTCAGGATAAGGTAGAGGCTGGGGTGGGATTTCATACGTGGTCCTTTCTCCTACCATGCATGTTATAGCGATGCAGAGGGAACAGTAACTGATTCTGTAAAACCTTGGCAAGTTAACTTACTCTAATGCTTATTTCCCCCATTCTTGACAGAAGAGTGAAAATGAACTCTTTTAAGTAAGATCCAAGTGTTTGAGAAACCGTACATCCAGAAATGTTTTCATGACATGCCCTTGTCAGTTATATAACTGCATTCAAGGACATGCACACCATTTGTGATGTTATTTTGTGGTAATTAAATGAGATAATGTATGGCAAGCACTTTGCTCAATGCCTGGCCCACAGGAAGCAGTTAACAAATATTAGCTATTTATACTACAATTACTGGCTTACAGCTGGGAATCCTCGTTCAGTCAAAGACTGGGCAGAAAACATTTACTCACAATTTTGGAGATAATTACTGTAACATTCTTCACAGCATCTGAGGAGTCAAATAAGAAAAAAAAATAGCATCATCACCATGGAAATCTGGGGAAACAAAGACACTAAAGATTTGCAAATGCATTTCAATTACCCAAATAGGTTAGAAGCAGAAAGAGAAACACACATTCCATTTCCTGCCGTCTCCATCTGGTTTAAATACTTCAGTGTTAGTGTCTCAAAAGGCTGACTTTAATTGTGAAGCTGATTGAAGCAAGCTCTGTGGGCTTCTCCCAGAGACTTCCTTCTTTCTCCATCAGCAGAGCAGCTAGACCGAGCAGCAGGGGGTTTGTCTGAACACTTCCCCTTTACGGAAAGAACTAAGCAAAGAGGAACTACATGTGGGCTAGTTTTTAAAATATATCTGTTTTTCCATTATTGAAGAAATAGGCAATAATCACTAATACTTACCAAGTAGAAACTACCTGCCAAGCAATGCACTGAGTGCAATAGCTTGTCCATCCAAAATTCCTGGGACGTTTACCCATATCTCTCTTTCCTCGTCTATGAGATGGGGATTAAAAAGACTCAGGAAAGGGCAGGAAGATTTTTTTAATGTAAGTTAAAACTCAATGAAAGTTTAAAAAAAAAAAGAAAAAGAAAGTGTCAGCGGTGTATAACTCCCAGTCCATTTGCACCTGATAGTGACTTACTGTATCTATTTGGCAGGTAAGGGGCTGTCATTGTGTCTTTGACAGACTAATATTTGTATTTATTTCCATTTCTTGTCTTTATAATACGGGGGTGTGTACACATTTTACAAAGGTGAAAGCACTTGGATACAGGAAATGTCGCGGGGGTGTGTACGCATTTTACAAAGGTGAAAGCACTTGGATACAGGAAATGTCGCATGGCCGACTGGGTGCTGTTGCTGCTGTGAGTGTAATTTTCTGGAAGTTGACAGCAGCCCGTCATTCAATGCCGCGTGGACAACCTGTGAGCCCATGGCGCACAGGCAGGTGGCTCACTGGATGTTTTCACTGAGCCGTCCTACAGGTGTAACTGGAATTAATTTCTGCACTGAGGAATGAAAAATGTATTTAAGAAGCATTTATGCAATTGTTACTAATCTGTATAAAGATTATCAACAAGCTATATCAGAATATCACACTCCAGGGTTACTTTAAACCATATGGCTCTCTGGAGAAGTGAATGTAAGTAAAATAGACTAGCAGCAAGGAGAATTCATAAAACTGTGGATTGTGGGGAAATGTACATTGAGACCATTCATTGATTAAATATATATTAGTGTCAATGATGTGCTCTGCACTCCCCCCAGTTCAGAGGACACATAGTAAACTAAACAGTGGACATTCTACAGGGCAGACAAGCAAAATACGCTATGTTGTCAGGCACTGCAATGAAGGAACACACAGCAGGCAAAGGATGAGATTGCGGGGGGCGGGGGGGGGGGGAGGGTCCGGTGAGGAGGTGGTGAGCCGAGGATCTTCCACTGAATTGAAGAAGCCAACCATGTGCATATCTGTAAAGAGGGTTTCCTCGTCCTAACATTTGCTCATTCTCCAGGAGCCCGTGTGTGAGACTTTAAAAATAAATGGACATGTAGCAATAGGCACACACCACACCATTAAATCTGACTTGACCATCTGTATGCAAATATACCAGGTTAGGGATACACAGAGTTCCTACAAAATGCCAAGAATAAAGAGATCTTTGCAGGCTTGAACGGCTTGGCAGGCATGTTTCATCTAAGCAATGAAGGAAGAGGCTTAGGTGGAAGTGACTTCTCTCATTGGTTTGTGATCCTGAGCTGCTCGCCATATAAACCCAAACTGCAGCCACATAGGAGGGCAGGAAAGAACCTAGAGACTCCGCAGAGACACGGAACAAGTAAGTGATATGACTGACCTCCTCAGAGATAAGAAACGAGGTACTTTTTACTGCTTAAGGTTTTATTTCTATTGCTGTTGTATTCTCTGTGTGATCGAGTGACTATCTTTTCTCGCCATTTCACTTGCTCACAGCCTATGTCAGTGGCCACGTGGAAATCAAATGGTAATTTCTAAGAGAAGTGTAGGTACTGGGTGACTTTAAAAGATTTTAAAAAGATCCTTCAAGTGGATTTTAACATAGAAAAATACTGTCAGTACCAGAGGGAAAAAGCCTGTCCTAATCCCAGGTTTGTGAATTGTCCCAGAATTTTCCCAAGCGATGTTTTCAGTGTGTGAAGCAGTAGAGAATGTCATGGTTTTTCATTTTTTTTTTCTTTTAAAAAGGTTTAGGGGTTTATTCTTCTCTACCCCCATGTAAAATAGGTATTATTATTTTTGTTAGGAAGATGGACATGGGTGGGCAACTTTGCTGTGTCTCTTTCGGAAAGAATTAGAGTTAACACGGAAACCTTCTTAGCATAGTGACGAGCACACAGTGAGTGATTAGTACCTGTTGGCCATTATTATTGTAGGTCCTTTCCACCAGGGCCAGGACTAGGATGGGGCAAGTGAAGCCAGTGAGGTGCCCAGGGCACACAGTGTAAGGGCACTTGGTCTCAGGGCTGGGCAAATGCTGATCCTGCACCTGTTGGAGGTTGGGTACTGCCTCGGGAGAAAGGGCCTCTTTTAGGTAAGCAAAAAAAAAGTTCAGGTATTTTATTTATAATATTTTCTATCGCTTTAAGGCTCATTTTGTTGAAGCATCCCGTGTTTTGCCAAGAAATGCATTCTATCATCATTTGGTTTCAAAGATCCTTTAAGGCATTGGCCCCAGGCCAGAAATTGGAACTCACAGTTCCCAAAGCATGTTTAAATTATTCCTCGTGCTTTGGATTTAATGTGAGGCAAGCATTTAAAATGATTATTTAGTTGGTCTTTGATAGGAAAATAGATATCTTGTCTTGCTAATTAAAAATTAAACATCTGGTGTTTGATTCAAATCCATAACTTACTCAGTTAACAAAAATTTTTATATTTCTCTATTGTCCTACAATTTAACTCCAACCTGGCAACTTTTCCAAAACTGAACTGGAAATGCTCAGGCACTCGGGGAATGAGGGAAATTAGCATGCTTTCCCACCAACTGCTAATGGGTTTCATGTCAATATGTACAAGAAATTTTCCAGTCTCAGGCGATTGCTTTCTGAATCCAATTGTTGCATTTCCAAACACTGTAGTCTAGTCAATGAGAGTACGTACATTATGCTCTAATTACTACTGGTCAAGTTAGGTTGTAACAAAGAACAGTTGAAAAATTCACAAGCAATCTTTGTTTTTATACTGAAAACTCATAGGCATAAAAAATCAATAACATAAAACCATATCTGGAATTCCCAAATATGTTCATAATTCCTTTTATTTAAGAGTAAGAGCTGGCTCATGTAGGCCAACACTTTTATGAATAAAATAAAGTAGGGTAAATAGCATTTAGGTTCTGGATTGAACTGTAATATGGTTAATAGTCCCTTACTTGTAAGTTTTCTATCCATCAAAATTACTCCAAAAATCCCATCCCCTTTTTCAGTTACTGGCTGAAATCTTAAGGGGCACAACCATAATAATTGGATATTAGTCTCCTTTGCCAGAGAGTTACATTTGGATTGTTGTCACCTTTCTGGCACAAACACTAGAATTTTTTAGACTGTTTCACTGCCAGAATAAAATACTGGCTTAGTTAAAATAAAATGGTTTTATTATGATAAAAGTTTATTTTATCAAACTACTGCTACAAAAAAACTATCAAATTACTACACTGAAATGTATTATGGTAATATGAAGTAAAAAGAGCTACAAAGCTAGTAGAAAGACAGAACTTTTCAAAAACACTAAAATAATTTCTAAACTAGTTTAGCATATATTAAAGCTAAATCTTCTTCTTCTTTTTTTTTTTTTTTTTGCATTTAATGGCTAAATTCATATGCATTCATATGTGAAAGTTTCTATCCAGGGTATTTACTAGTCATTATTCATATGGTGTGTTTTTAAGAAACTATGTATCTTTTTTTTCCAAAGAGAATTCTAAGAGGGCTTTTTATTTGTCTGCTGAATCAGGAACTTCACATGACTTTCTTTGGAGTAGAAGGAAGGTAGTGGTTAGTTTTAAGAATAAAGGAGTTCTTTAAGCACAAACAACTGTATAACTTCCTGTTTCTGTGCCATTTCAGCAAATATATGCAGCTTTCCCTACGTATGTGGAATTCTTAACACAGAATGACAGTGGAAGGGCTCAGCAATGAAGCTAACAGGAAATAAGAGGCCAGCCTGACACTAGACTTTATGCAGGCCAGTCAGATCCTGTTTAGGTCTGTAACCCAGCTGGGTGTCATTTTCATGTATTATGTAAAGTTGGAATCTGATGATGTGTATTTTTCCTCCCTTGCCTCAGAACCATTTTTTGTTGTTAACCCTCACCTGGGGATCTTCTTCCATTGCTTTTTAGAGAGAGTGGAAGGGAGACGGCGAGGTAGAAACACCCACAGGATTGCCTCCTGCCCATGTACCAAGGGCCAGGGACCGGCCTGCAACTGACTGGAATCCAACCTGGGACCCTTCAGTCCATAAGCTGATGCTCTATCCACAGAGCCAAACCAGCCAGAACGTCTCAGAGCCATTTAACCCAGTCCCTTTGTGTCCCCACTGGAATGTCGTATCTGCTGTATATTATCTGAGGTTCTGTTTTGAGATGATATGCACCTCTGTATGTCTAGTCCCAAACCAAGATCACATTACCTGAATTGCAAGGTTTTCTATATGTCCTGCTACCTGGTAGGACATACTGAAACCCTTTTCAATATAAACTCTTTTAAGTATCTCCTTTTCTCTTAATTTATCTTGGCTACTTGGGCCTTAGCATTTCCATTTGAAATTCAGGACCAGGTTTATCTTGGATTTTGAATGTAGACAATCATCTTACTAATAAAAGCCTAGCAGGGGTCCTCAAACTTTTTAAACAGGAGGCCAGTTCACTGTCCCTCAGACCATTGGAGGGCCGGACTATAGTTTAAAAAAAAAACTATGAACAAATTGTATGCACACTGCACATATCTTATTTTAAGCAGGACAGGCAGCGGCGGCAAAAACACCCGGCATGTGGCCCGCGGGCTGTAGTGTGAGGATGCCTGGAGGTGGTTGTCGCGCCTCCATGCTGCCCTCACATCTGCACAAGATGGCTGTGTACACAGTGAGCACGTGCAGGTGGGTGGGGCTGGGCTTGATATTGTGTGCACAGTACAAAGCCTGCCTGGGAGTCCCACCTCCCCCCAGCTCCACGCATCGCCAGGCCTAGGGGGCCCCCGCCGCTGTGGCTCCAGCCTACCTCTTTGGGGCAATCCATCAAGGAGCCCCGGATGGGTGGGCAGGGCCTACCTCTTTGGGGCAACTGATTGTGGGGCTCCCACTCCATGACACAGCACAGGCCAGGCTGGGGGAACCCCCCTCCCCCCAGTGCATGAATTTTGTGCACTGGGCCACTAGTTTTGATTATAAATAAGGATAGTTTTTCTCTTCTTTCCACTCCTTACAGTTGTTATTTTATTGAATTAACTAGGCCACTTGGGACTATGTTGAATAGTAGTAAGGTTCTTGTTATTCCGGACATTAAAGGAAGTGCTTCTATTGGTTTTCCATTATGTATGATGTTTGCTCTGAGATTTTTGTAGAGACTCTATTAGGTTTAGGAAGTTTTTCTCTATTTCCAGTTTGCCAAGAGGTTTGTGTTTGTTTGTTTTTTAAGATTTTTTTAACACAAATGATTAATTTTATATATTTTTAAAAAGATTTATTTGCATCTATTGAGAATATGATTTATGATTTTTTTCTTTTGATCTATTACTGTCGTATATTATACTGATAGATGTCTTGGTGATGACACATCTTCCATTCCTGGGATAAATGTACCTTGTCATTATATTTTACTTCTTTTTATACTCTACTAAATTTGCATAGCTAATAAGTTATTTAGAGTATTTATGTCTATGTTTATAAGTAAGATGCATCTATACTCTTCTTCTTTTAATATATCTTTGACTTTTCTTAATTTTTTAAGTCCCTGAAACTACTTGTAAAAGACAAGAATTACCTGTTCCTTGAAGATTAAGTAAAATTCACCTGTAAAATCATCTGGGTCGTGTCTTTCATGGTTGTAACTAATTACCAATTCGGTTTCTTTACTGATTATTGTTAAATGCAGGTTCTTGGTTTCTTTTTTGTTTGATTGTGTTAATGTATAAACCTCTCAAAATTTCCCCATTTAGATTTAGTGACATAAAGTTATTTGTAGTGGTAGCTTATGATTTTTAACGATCTGCTTTATCTGCTATGACCTCTTTGTATTTGTAACATTAATTACTACTTGTGACTTTTCAGATATTTTCCTCTTAGGGGTGGCAATTTGACCTTTCAAAATTTTTTATAAAACAGGCTGCCAGAGCCTCATTTCAAGCGCTACCATCTTATGGGCAGGATTTTATTCCCCTTTGTTCTGAAGGAGCTAACCTCCTGGCTGGCCCTGCCTCTCGCAGGGTTTAGAGTCCTGCTGATGGTGTTCGTTTCTGCTCCCTTTGGCCCAGGCAAAGCTTGTCTTGCTTTTAATCCCAACTATATATTTTCTTTCTATATTTCATTTTCATTTTCATGTGCTTGGAGCAGGATGGGTTTATCAAAGAACATGATCTCAAGGATTTGAGTCCAGTCAAATCACACAAAGCTGGACACTCGCCTCTACTATGGTGGGAGCCGTGCCTCCTTTTCCTTCTCCTTCCCTCCCTCTTTATTCTCCCTTTTCTTTTTTAGCTCATCCTACTACCAGAGAATTAAACTCCCTGGCGGCTCGTGGGGGCGAGTCTTGCCATATCTTCAGAGAATGAATTTTCTAAGATTTGCATGGCAGGATAGGATGTGGTGTGAAGTTACATTTCCTCGGTTCCGAAATCCCTTGCCCCTTAAGCCAGTCCTGGAAAAGGTGTGGCTGGGTTCCAGCAGAACCGGATCAAGGCCAGGGTCCAGAGCTTCTGTGCCATGTTGCCGCCAGGTGCGGCTTGGCATCCAAGCTGCTTAAAGTCCATTAGTCCATGTGCAGAGGCCACATGGCCGTGCACTAGGTGGGTGCAGGGGAGCGCCCCCCCTTGCCACAGGAGAGCCAGGAACCTGGTGCCTGAGAGGGAGAAGAGTAAGAGGGGAGAGCAGGAAGTTTTAAACATTCAGGTTTCATGCATCTGCAGTGGCCACGCCCATCCTAGTGGCCGCTCATTTGTTCCCAGGTGTGACCGGCAGACGGGTAGGCACCTTTCCACATCACGCGGACCGTACTGGGCATGTGTCCAAACTGCCTTTGTCCAGTCGCTTCCCCATCCATCAGCGAGGAACAGACTAGGAGAGTGTTAAATGCAGCTTTTTTGCAAAGCCGTGTAAATAGCCTGCCTCTGCTATTTGGTCTTCTCTTGCTCCTTTCCTGTTAACTAACAACCAGGTTATTACAACAGCATCAACACCATGGGCCAAGCACCGTATTTTACATACAATAGTTCCGTTACCATTTTACTGGAAAGGAGACTAAAGCTAAGCGCAGGTGACTTGCGCAAGACCATCCTGGCCGCGTCAGGGTTGACTCCAAAAACGTCCCTTGCCTTCACCTTGAAGTCGTTCCTCACCGCATCCGTTGGTGGGGGCTGGGATATGTTTTACCTTTGTCCTTTGGTCCATCATCTTTATGAAATAAAGTCTTTAATAAAGTGAGATTACTGCGACAATGCTAAATGCAATAAGAGGGGGGAAATATATTATTCTAGTCACTATCCTCTATTTCCTTATCTATTTTTATTGGCCATAGAAACATTTACTTGAAATTCTTAATGTTCGTTTTTAAGCCAAAGCTTTACAAAATATAGAAAGGATTTTTAGAATCAGCAAATGTTTCCAACTGCATTTACCTTTACTCCTTGTTGTTGTTGTTGTTGTTGTTGTTGTTGTTGTTATAAAAATGAGCACGTATATCGTAAAAAACAAACGTCTTCAAGTTTGGGATTTGTAGCTGTAGAAATCTAGAAAACAGATTCTTGTTCAGTAGAAAATATAATTATGCAAGTAAGTACAAGAATGTGGTTTGCCAGTACAGCTTTATCAATGAGCCCCGACTGTTGAAAGGATGTTCTGGAAGGAGAGATAAGCAGTTGTCAGATGTTCACAGGCCTGTGCCAAATCTTGGATTTAAAGATATATTTGCAGAGAAATGTAGATAACTACCCATCTCTGCCAAGAGTTTTAAAATATCTTGTGTGCAATTCAGAGACAGAAAAGCATTGATCAGACCATCAAACCTCAGAGGGAAGGTAGGGGAGGGTGAGGATAAGGGGAGAGATCAACCAAAGGACTTGTATGCATGCATATAAGCCTAAGCAATGGACACAGACACCAGGGGGTGAGGGCATGAGTGGGGTGAGGGCATGACACCAGGGGGTGAGGGCATGATTGGGGGGGCATGATTGGGGGGCGGCGGTGGCGGGGAGATAAGGACACATATGTAATACCTTAATAAAGAAGATTAAAAAAAAATAAAATATCTTCTGTGCTTGAGTGAAATGCACTATAAAATAGCATAATGTTGCAAATTTGCAACAATACAATCCCTTTGTTTTCATGCAGAATTGAGGACTTAGACGCTGATATTTATGTGGCATTTGACCAAATGAGAAAAGGTTACATGTTTACATTCTAATGTTGACCATAGTGGACATATATGAACCTACATGTACATGTAATGTTTATAAGAACAATATATAATTTCTTTATTTTTATGGAACCTTTGACCTAAGACAACAAAAATCAATTTAAAAAATTTTGTAAAATGCTTTTCAAATAGGAACTGCAACAAAGAATGACACTTTTCCCACTCTGAAGAATTTATTTTTGTTGTTGTTCTTTTAAGATTTAAAACAAATAGATTAAAGAATTACAACAATTATGCTTTTTATTTCCTAGATAAGAATTTTTCCTTTATGATTACATAAAATGTTACCTTTTTTCAGAAGGAAATCTACTACTTCACATTTTTCACTTATTTTTTGTGCTCTCATATCTTTCCCACTATTTCTAAGCTCAGCATTTCTAAGGGAAAATAGTTTCATTATTCTGATGGGCAATTCCTTTAGTTCCCCAACTTTGAACTTCCATATGCATTCTTTCCCAAAGGGATTTAGGGCTATAAATGTTGGAATATTTATTAGTTTATTCCAGTGAATTCCTGTCCACAGAGAGCCTTCCCTTACATATTGATACGTGTGACGTGCATCATCTTTCACTTGGGTGGGAACTGGGTGGCGAACGGGATGAGACAGGACACAGAATGATCAGGGGGACTTTTTAACAAGGAGCACCACTCCACAACCTCTGCACATGGAACATGGGCCCAGAGAAACGATTACTTAGGAAGCACCAGCCCATCATTGCCTGGGCCCGAGAGGGTCTAGATAGTCAACCAGACCATGCTTTCCTGTCGTCCTCTCCACAGAGAGATACCATGAATGCATGAACCTAAAATACGCACTTGGTGATCTAGATTTTTATGATTTGTGCTTGAGCTTCTATGTGATGTGACTTCAGATGGAACTTTGAGGTTTGAGCCCAGCTTTTATTTTTAATCTAACATTCTAGTAATATCTTTGAAAGATTTCCTTAGTAGAGAATAAAATGTTTAAACTTGCCAGTTTAAATGTTACTTATGATTATTATTTATGCAATTATTATAACTACTAGTGGCCTGGTGCACAAAAATTTGTGCACTTGGGAGGTCCCTCAGCCTGGCCTGTGCCTTCTCGCAGTCTGGGACCCCTCAGGGGATGTCCACCTGCTGGCATGCCTGGCCAGCCAGGGTGAGGGGCTGATGGCTATTTGCAAAGCATATAGCACTCCTTTAGGTTGTGGCCAGCCTGGGTGATGGGCTGAGGGCCGTTTTCAGGCTGCCCACAGTCCCTTCAGGTTTTGGGTCCCTACTGGGGTGCCTGGGAAGCCTGGGTGAGGAGCTGATGGCTGGCTGCAGGCTGGCCAAGCCCCCCAGCAGGAACCCTCACCACATTGGGGTATGTACAGCCTGGATGACGGGCTGAGGGCTGTTTGCAGGCTGCCCACAGCTCCCATTGACCCAACGTCCCAGCAAGGCTGGCTGGAAGCAGGTTCCTGGGGTTTATCTTCTATAATTGAAACTATTGCTTTAAGCTGAGGCCTAGGCAAGCAATGAAGCCTCCTGTTGGCTTCAGCTCTGTGGCTTCTATAATTGAAAGAATGTTGCCTTAGTAGATGCGCCCAGACTGCCTAGGCAGACAGTTTCCTCCATCACTGGTGCAATGGAAGCCTGCTGTTTACTCTAGCTCCATGACTGCCAGCCTCCATCTTGGCTGGGTTAATTTGCATACAGCTGCTCTGGTTGGCTGGTGGGCGTGGCTTAGGCATCCCGTAGAAATGGTCAATTTCAATATTATTCTTTTATTAGATTAGATTATTTTAGTGTGCTCTATTTACAGTGTTTATTCTTCACTATAGAACCAGTTCAAAGTTATTATTATTAATAACTAATAATTATTAAGTGTTTAGCATTGTTCTACCTCATTAAATCTCTAAATCCATATGAATATCTTTCTCTATAAAAAGTGTGATTTAAAACTCAATGAGATTTTGTTGGCCAGCTCAAAAATACACAGTAACTACATGAAAGAAAGAACTGAATTTCAAATGAAAATGTTTCTAATTATTATACAACTAGGGGCCTGGTGCACAAAAATTTGTGCACTCAGGGGGTCCCTCAGCCTGGCCTGTGCCCTCTCGCAGTCTGGGACCCCTCAGGGGATGTCCACCTGCTGGCATGCCTGGCCAGCCTGTGTAAGGGGCTGATGGCTCTTTGCAGGCTGGCCAAGTCCCCCAGTGTGGACCCTCACCCCATAGGGGTGTGGCCAGCCTGGGTGAGGGGCTGAGGGCCGTTTTCAGGCTGCCCACAGCTCCCATTGATCCAAGGTCTCAGCGAGGCTAGCTGGAATCAGGTTTCTGGGGTTTATTTATCTTCTATAATTGAAACTTTGTTACCTTGAGTGGAGGCCTAGGTAGACAATGGAGGCCTCCTGTTTGCTTCAGCTCCGTGGCTTCTATAATTGAAACATTGTTGCTTGATCAGAGGCCCGCCGGCCTAGGCAGGCAGTTACAACAGAAGTCTCCTGTTTGCTCTAGCTCCGTGGTTTCTGGCCTCCATCTTGGCTGGGTTAATTTGCATACAGCCACTCTGATTGGCTGGGAGGTGTGGCTTGGCTGGTGGGTGTGGCTTATGTGTCTCAGAGTGATGGTTAATTTGCATATTACTCTTTTATTAGATTAGATTACTATACAGTCTACTATTAGTGCTTGAAATAGTTAATTTTAAACACAATGGAAATGAGACTTGGCTGGTGTGGCTCAGTTGTAGAGAGTTGTCCCGTGCACCAAAGGGTTGTGGGTTTGATTTCCAGTCAAGGGCACATGCCTGGGTTGCAGGTTCATTCCCCTGGTCCGGGCACATGCGGAAGGCAACCAATTGATGTGTCCCTCTCACTTTAATGTTTCTCTCCCTCTTGTTTCCCCTCCCTCTCACTCTCTCTAAAAATCAATGGAAAAATATTCTTGGGTGAGGATTAACAAAAACAAACAAAAAAAACAATGGAAATGAAATTATAGAAATCATAAAAATCTCACAAAATGATAGAATGACATGCATCTAGCCAGTAGAGCTAGTGTTAGAAAACTCTCTGAAATAGAACAAAGTTTGTTTGCTTTCTTCGTTGCTCCTTTATAGGGGGAATGGAGATACATGTTCACCATTGTCCCATCCTAACAGAGGTCCCCAAGATGGGATATGTTTGTGTGGTGCAAACAACCCAGTAAAGCTAGCAGCATGGATCAGTAAGAAAGAAAAGAGAGAAATGTGTCCCTAAGCCTTTGATTCCCAGAGGGAAAAGCCATGGGTGAGGGAAGAGATGGGGTAAGAGGTTGGCATGGCTGGCTCATGTTCCTGCTATGTGTACCCTGTCCCTTCCATCTATACCCAACTGTCCTCACAAACTCAGCTGTGTCAGCAAAGCAAACAAGCTAAATGTTAAACACCATCTATTACAAGTGACTCAAGGCAGGACAAAGACATCTTAAAATGCGCAGTTCTGCCTCCATCCTCTAAAGGTTGGTGGGCAGATACCCTCTTACTCAGAAGGCTTTTATAACAAAATTAAATTTGGTTATTTCACTGGAATGTTCCAGCTAGTTCTTAAAAAGAGTCCTGATGTTATTTCAAGTCATCCCCATATGTTACTGGGATAGTGATTTATAATTATGCTTTTGAAATATCTTTTAATATCTCCCGTTATCTCAAAAGATGCCATAAGTTTTCAATATGTCCCCAAAGAAAAATGTTGAACATCTCTAGACAGCTGTAAAAATAATCCCTCCATTTTTCTCTTTCCAGAATTACACAATGCCAAGCTACAAACTCATTTATTTTAATATGAGAGGGAGAGCAGAAATTATTCGCTACATATTTGCGTATTTGGACATAAAGTATGAAGACCACAGAATAGAACAAGCTGATTGGCCTGAAATCAAACCAAGTAAGTAGCGCAAATAATAGTTGATGAAAATGTAGGAAAAATATTTTTCCTGACTGTTTTCTTTCTTCAAGGAAATGAAAAACTAAAGAATTTTAATCTCACATAGTTTTATATTGAGAAACAACAGCTAAATAAATGCTATGTGACCCAGAAAATTTCCTATTTGAGGTGAAAATACAGACACCAGAGAAAGAGAATATAAAGATAAACCAATATGTCAGAAGAGCTGAAATGGAGATACTGAAGTCAATTTTTTTTTTAGTACTCACCCAAGGATATTTTTCCATTGACTTTTAGAGAGAGTGGATGGAAGAGGGAGGGAAAGATAGAAATGTTTATGTGAGAAAAACACATCGACTGGTTGCCTCCTGCGCTAACCCCAACCAGGGCCCAGACCCAGAAGGAGCCTGCAACCAAGTTACCTGCCCTTGACTGGAATTGAACCCGGGACCTTTGGTCTGCAGGCTGACACTCTATCCACTGAGCAAAACTGGCTAGAGCTGAAGTCAATATTCTTGACAATTAGAGTAGCTATGGATCTCTATGTTTTAACAGTGGATCAGATGTGCTGCTCTAAACAGAAAACCAAACTCAAAATGGCCTAAACAAACAAACAAACAAATAGACAAATAAATAAATTGTATCACAAAACTGAAAATCCAGAAGTAGAACAGGTTTTCAAGGATGGCTTCATTCATTTTCCTCCTCTGTGTGTTGGCTGCATCATGAGGCTGGTAGCCATGTGCTTACTGCAATTCCAGCCTCACAGCCTTGAACAGCAGTGCTAACAGGATGTAGGAGAAACAGTAAGAGAGAGAACTGCTTCCTTAAGTGTTCCCAGGAGAATGAAGAAAAGCTTTCCCAGAAGACCTCAGCAAATCTCTCATGTCGTGCTGGCACAAGTTGAGTCCCATGTCCATTTCTGAGCCAGTCACTGGCAAAGGGAGTGGGAAGAACCTGAGAACCCGCCAGCCCCGCTCTGAAGTTGGGGATGGAGTCAATTTTTATGAGGCATCTGACTGTGTAAGAGAGGGGTGGATATGAAAACAAAACTGGGATCTGTTTGATCAGAGAAAAGAGCACATGGACGAATCGGTCAGGTAACCCAATCAAAACATGCTGCTTAGCATTGAGGACAATGGGGAAGAATCGGAAATATCATTACATTTAACAACGGCGTGTGGTTCTCAATAAGCTGTAAGTCATCCTCTAGATGTTTGCCATGTTATCTAGAAATATTAAATACTAATTCCATCTAAAATCCACATATTTATGACTGGACTATTATAAAATCATGTATAGATGAAGTTGAAGAAAAAGAACTATTGGGTCCTTGAAGACTGGCTGGCACTCGGTAGACACTCTACAGCCTCTATTGCATTTAATTTATCTGGCATGCCTACATGGGATATCTTATTATTTTTATTCTATAATTGGGATAAATACACTGAGCTTAGGTAATTTTTCCAAGTTCACGGCCCTGGCAACTTTCAAACACAGGTCAATTTCATACTATGACCCAAGTTTCTTGCACTAGATAACGCCAACAGCGATGCTTCTATGGCGAGTGGTATGTGAACAGTAAGTATTGCCACATGCCTTCGGGGAACATGAGCTCCTTAAAAGCCACTCTGTTACTAGAGAATTCTTCTCTGGTGGGATAGAATATTTTGTTTTCGGTTCTCATGAAAATTTGCTATTAATGTCCAAACGTTTCTTCCAATATCAGAATTTTTTTTTATGGGGTTTTTAATTCTGTGGACATAAAATAGGTGAAAATTAATTCTACCACTAATTAAGTCAAGAGGTAAAGATAATACATTTAAAAATGTCACCTTTTAGATATGTTTTTAGATTTTTTTTAGTGCCTCATATCCTATTTTACCTTAACTTTTCATTGTTATTGAAAAATGGAATTGCTGGATTTTCTTAATATTTAAAAAAATATTTTTATAGAGTTGAAAGAGATCTTAAAGTTTATGATAGTTAAGATATAGTTTCAAATAACTGAGGCCAAACACAAAAGTGGTTTAAAGAGGATAAAAATTTATATCTTTTGAATAAAAGCCCACATATACACACTATAACTGTTTTTAAACATATATGGGAAAGCAATTAAAATACTAAAATGGTTATAATTATGTGGTAGAACTATTTATTTTCATTTTAGAAGCTTTCTATAATATATATTGCTTTCTGACAAAAATATAATAGGTTTGATAACAAAACAAAGTAGGGCTTACAGACTAAATATTAATATGATATCTGCTATGAGCCTGTCCTTTGTTTGCACAAATGTGCTTGCTGCCTTACTATATACTTCAAAAAGTCCCTCATCAAAAAGATAATTTTGCTAAATTTCTTACCATAATTCAACATGTAAGTCAAGATCTCCATATTACTCAGACTATGGTTTTAAAGAATAATTAATGTGATCCCTGATTAAGACCTCAAAAATTAATGAAGCTTTTTTAAAATATATTTTATTGATTTTTTACAGAGAGGAAGGGAGAAGGATAGAGAGTTAGAAACATCGATGAGAGAGAAACATCGATCAGCTGCCTCCTGCACACCCTCTACTAGGGATGTGCCTGCAACCAAGGTACATACCCTTGACTGGAATCGAACCTGGGACCCTTGAGTCCGCAGTTCGATGCTCTATCCACTGAGCCAAACCGGCTAGGGCTAATGAAGCTTTTTTTAAAAATATTTTTTAAATTAAGAAGTAAGCATATGTAAGTATATGAAATAATGCATGGTATAATATAGAGTTTCACTGTACAACTGGGTTTTCGACCTTGTTCTGTCATTAACTGTATAGAAGGTCTTCCAACAAATAACTCATTTTTTTAAAAAAACTTGTAAAATGTAAAGATTCCACTAGAGGATGCTTTATGTCTCTTTTAGAATAAATATTCAAGAATTACATGACTTAAAATCATGCCTTTTTCCCACAATTATAGTAAAAACTAGGGGCCTGGTGCACAAAAATTTGTGCACTCAGTGGGGTCCCTCAGCCCAGTCTGTGCCTTCTCGCGTCTGGGACCCCTCGGGAGATGTCCACCAACTGGCATGCTTGGCCAGCCTGGGTGAGAGGTTTATGGCTGTTTGCAGGCTGGCCAAGCCCCCCAGTGGGGATCCTCACCCCATGGGGGTGTGGCCAGCCGGGGTGAGGGTCTGAGGGCTGTTTTCAGGTTGCCCACAGTCCCTAGGGGTTCGAGTCTCTACTGGGGTACCTGGCCAGCCTGGGTGAGGAGGTGAGGGCTGTTTTCAGGCTGTCCACAGTTCCCATTGACCCAACGTCCAAGTGAGGCTGGCTGGAATCAGGTTCTGGGGTTTATTTATCTTCTATAATTGAAACTTTGTTACCTTGAGCAGAGGCCTAGGCAGGTTATGAAGCATCCTGTTTGCTTTAGCTCCATGGCTTCTATAATTGAAACATTGTTGCCATGAGCAGAGGCCCAGCCAGCCTAGGCAGTCAGTTGCAACGGAAGCCTCATGTTTGCTCTAGCTCCATGGCTGCCGGCCTCCATCTTGGCTGGGTTAATTTGCATACAACTGCTCTGATTGCCTGGGGGCATGGCTTGGCTGGTGGGCATGGCTTAAGTGTCTCAGAGTGATGGTTAATTTGCATATTACTCTTTTATTAGAGTAGATGGGAATATTGAAATATTTGATTTTATTATGTAAGTTTATTCTTTCCTCTTTTTACTTTAAGCTCTTCCATTTGGCAAAATCCCCATTTTGGAAGTTGATGGACTTAAACTTCACCAGAGCCTAGCAATAGCAAGATACTTGACCAAAAACACAGGTAATGTGTGTATTGTGTTTTAAGATTTTTGATGACTGAAAAAAAAATTATGTATATATTATATATACTAGAGGCCTGGTGCACAACATTCGTGCACTGGAGGGATTGTCCCTCAGCCTGGCCTGCACCCTTTCGCAGTCCAGGAACTCTCAGGGGATGTCCACCTTAAGCCAGTAGGCAGACATCCCCCAAGGGGTCCTTAGCACTGCCTCAGAGTCACCAGCCACGAGCCCAGCTTCTGGCTGAGTGGTGCTCCCTCTGTGGGAACACACTGACCACCATGGTGCAGCTCCTGCATTAGGCATCTGCCCCTGGTGGTCAGTGCATGTCATAGCGACCGGTCATTTTGTCATTCAGTCAATTTGCATATTAGCCTTTTATTATATAGGATAATTCAAGAGTAGGCCTTCCTTCCCCTGGCTGTTGGCACTGGCTTCCCTCTGGCACCCAGGACCCGGGCTTCCCTCTGGCACCTGGGATCCAGGCTTCCCTCTGGCTGCTGGTGGGCACCTGGGTCCCAGGCTTCCCTCACAGCCCCGGGTTTGTCCAGAAGGTCATCGGGTTTAATTAGCATATTATGCTTTTATTATTATAGATTATTATAGATACTATATTCATTAAACAAGTTTATTTTTTTAACCAAAATAATGTGTATATAAAAGTTATGTTGCACTAACACATATTTCAACAAAAGAAATTCTTTGGAAGTTTAGAAGAGATGGAGATTTTTTCTGATTATGAAAATTTGACTTTCAAATGAAAATGACATTTGAGTTGAGCTTGAAGGATCCCTAGAATTTCAGAAGGAAGACTTGGACTTGGGCCGTGTTTCTCAAATTTTACTAGTATGTGCATCAGGATAGCACGGAGGCTCATGAAAACTCAGAATGCTCAGCCTTGACTTCAGAGATTGTGATTCAATCATCGTGGGGTAGGACCCAAAAGTTTGCATTCTTAACCATTTCCTCAATGATGCTGATGCAGCTGGTCCATGGACTTCATTTGGAGAATCTTTGGCTAGAACACTCCAGGCAGAGAGAATGGGAAAAGCACTCTAAATTTGCGGAGTTGCCCTAGTTGGTTTGGCTCAGTGGAAAGAGTGTGGGCCTGCAGACTGAAGAGTCCCAGGTTCAATTCCAGTCAAGGACACATGCCTGAGTTTCCAGCTCCATCCCCAGTATGGGGCCTGCAGGACGCAGAAGATCAATGATTCTCTCTCATCATTGATGTTTTTATCTCTCTCTCCCTCTCCCTTTCTCTCTGAAATCAATAAAAATAAAAATAATTAAAATTTTTTTTAAATTTGCAGAGTAGAGTAGTAGAAAGAGAAACCGATAGAAAAATAGATTGGGATCTGGTTAGAAAGATTCAGAGTATGGGTATCATTCCTTAAGCAATTGTAGGTTTTAAAAATTGAGATATAATTGACATATAAAATTATATTAGCTCCAGGTATACAACATAATGATTCTATATCCTATATAATAAAAGCCTAATGTGAAAATTGACCAAACAGTGGAACAACCAGTCAGCAGTGGGTAGAGCTGGCAAGCAAGCGGTGCCAGGCCAGCCAAGGTGGGTGCCAGCAGGCAGAGGGAGGGAACGGCAATCAGGAGGTGGCAGCAACCGGCAGTGGTAGAGGGGCAATCGGGGCAGGGCCAGCCACTAACTGGCCAGCACCATTCCCCAATCGGCCTGTGGGTCACTTCCTGCAGAGAGAGGCCAGACTGCCTAAGCTGTCAGTTGGACATCCCTTGAGGGCTCCTGGTCTGTGAAAGGGCGCAGGCTGTGCTGAGGAACCCCGCTCCTCCTCCTACCTCCCCACCCCCTGCCGCCAGTGAACAAATTTTCGTACACCAGACCTCTAGTATTTATATATTAAGTAATCACCAGGATTAATCTAGTTAACATCCATCACCATTCATAGTTACAAATAATTCTTGAGATGAGAACTTTTTTTAAAAAAATCCTCACCTGATGATATGTTTATTAATTTGAGAGAGACATTGATGTGTGAGAGAAACATTGATTGGTTATCTCCTGTAAGCACCCAACCTGGGATCCAATCTGAAACCTACTATGTGCCCTGACCAGGAAGTGAGCCTGCAACCTTTTTTTGGTGTATGGGACGATGCTCCAACCAACTGAGCCACCTGAACAGGGCTTGTGATGAGAACTTTTAAGATCTATTCTCTTAGCAATTTTCAAATATACTATACAGCATTATTAATTACTAGAGCCCCAATGCACAAAATTTGTGGAGGAGTGGGGAGGCCTCTCAACCAGGCCTGCACCCTCTTGCAATCCAGGACCCTTTGGGGATGTCCGATCGGGCCTAAACTGCAGTTGGACATCCCTCTTGCAATCTGAGACCCCTTGTTCCTAACCGCCCACCTGCACGCTTCTTACAGCTTGGCTTGCCACTCCTTAGCACTGCTTTGGAGGCAGGAGAGGCTCCCACCACCGCTGTTGTGCTCACCAGCCGTGAGCCTGGCTTCTGCCTGCCTGAGCAGTGCTCCAACTGTGGAACGTCCTGACCACCCGGGGGCAGCTCCTGCATTGAGCATCTGCCCTCTGGTGGTCAGCGTGCATCACAGCGAGTAGTCATTCCACCGGTTGTTCTGCCATTCAGTTGATTTGCATATTAGGGTTTTATTATATAGGATAGTCGCCATGCTATACAGTATAGCATACTATACATGCTATACACTATACAAAAGGAATTTGTACCTTTTGACTACTTGTACCCATTTCACCCAGCCCACGCTCCTCCCTCCCCCTGCCAATAATCAATTTGTATTGATGAGTCAGGCTTTTAAGTTTAGTTTTGTTTTTTAAAATTCTACCTATAAGTGAGATCATACATTATTTATCTTTCTCTGCCTGACTTCATTTGTAGGTTTTTACCCAGAAAGCTACATAACGATGGTTATGACTTTGAGGAGATTATTCTGGCCATACTTTGTATTTATTTGATTAGCCTGACTGAGGAATGCACATTTGATGTCATTAAAATAGTTCAGACAGCAACAGGAAAGGAGTGAGAAAAACAAACAAACAAACAAGCGATGTTGTGGAGATAGAAACATCATCATATGGACTAGAAAACAGATAATGGCATGCAGAGGGCAGCATATCTGAACAACAGAGTGAGAGCCAGGCATTGACTAGCAATATCCCTTTCAATGTCTGTCTTCTCTAGAAGACAATAAGTGACATGCAGACAAGGAATTTTTTGTTTGTTTGTTTATTGCTGTAGCCCTAGTTGGGGGTTGATCTACAGTTGGAGCCCAGTAATTATTTGCTGAATGATCGAAGAAGGACGAGCTGGTTTGAGGTAGAATGTAAAGACTCCATCTTGGGATTTGTTGAAGGAAGTTTAGGAGGGGCCAAAAGGATACTCAGCAAACAATCCAAAAGGAAGCTGAGCTTAGGGCCTGGTCTTTAGGACTAAAAGTATTAATAAGGAGTCATCTGAATAAAATTGATAACCAAAGCCTTGAACATGGAATTCAAAGTAGGGATGAAAATGATGTATTTGAAAGGACTTTCCTTTTTATTAAATTTATCTTTATTGTTGAAAGCATTACAGATGCCACCCTTTTTTTCCCATTGACCCCCTCCAACCCACACCCATCCTGGAAGGACTTTTCAAGGGCAGAAAGAAGAATTACCCTCTGAAAACTGTTGCCAGGGAATCTAATTCCTCCCCAGCTCTTGGAAGTGGGGTTGGCACTTAAAAAAGAATTTTCAGAAGCCCCCACGGGAGAATGAGATGTGGTAAAAGGCTCTGTTTGCATGGATTTACATGCCTCGGGTTTTAAAGTCCCAGACCCCTTAACCAAGTCCTGAAAGAGGGGCAGCTGTAGGTTCAGCAAAGCCAAAAGCAAGCCCAGTGTGCAGTGCTTGCGTCCCATGTTGCAGCTGGATACAGTTCAGCATCCAAGCTAATTAAAGTCCGTTAGTTCATCGCGTGGCGACCCACGTGGCGTGAGTCACGTGGGTGGAGGGGAGCGCAGTCCCCTGCAACAGGAGTCAGGAGCCCAGGCAAGCACTCAAGAGAAGAGTGTGCTCCGTGGTCCAGAAGTTTAAATATTCAGGTTTCACCCACTTGCAGTCGCCACACCCACCCTGGCCACTGATTTGTTTCCAGGTGTGACTGGGAGACAGGTAGACACCTTTCTGTTACTCAGATCTTACTGGGCATGTGTCTAAACTGCCTTTGTCCAGACCCTTCCCCCATCAATCAGTAGGAAACAGACTTGAGAGTGTTAAACTGTAGCTTTTTGCCAAAGCTGTATAAATGGCATGCCTATATAATCGGGTCTCCCCTTTACTCCTTTCCTGTTAAATAATAACCAGGTTATTATGACGGTGCCAATACCACACACACAATATAGTTTACAGAAGGACTCTAAATCACTAAGATATTTCTTTCTTTCCCTTTAACAGCTTGCTGAAGTGTGATTTATATACTATTTACTCACTGTCCGTGTACTCTTCCTTGATTTTTAGTAAATACACACAATTGTGTAAAAGCAATCTATTTTAGAATGCCTTTACACTGAAGAATTTTAAATTGACACCAGGAAGAAAATATTTAGAAAGGCCAGTTATTTCTTAGCAAAATGATGATCAATAAAAGAAAAAAACCCACCTCTATTATTTTAAACTTATAGTTTCTAGGAACAAATGCTCTGGATAAAAACTGTCTGCAAAAATGAAAATAATTTTTTTTTTGCAAACTAAATGGAAATGTATATACCGGTTATTTATTGTGGTATTGCTTGTATTAGCAAAAGATTGAAAGCAAACCAAATCAGCTGAGGGTAAATAAAATGTGGCACTTCTACTGCAGGAAGTTCCATGGAGCTGAAAACAGAGCAAGGACACCCTTAAGTGACATGCGAGGAAAAATCACTGGGATAAATGGGAGAGGCATGTATGGAGTGGGAAATCATTCTTATTTTCATAAAGAAACAATGAAAGAATATAAAGGAAATTAATAAAACAAATTAATAAAAATATGGTGGTTTGTAACAGCAAAATAAGATGGATAGGGGCAAGAGTGGAAGTTGGTCTTCACTGGATACTGTTTTATGTTGTTTTGAATTTTTGAGCTATATGAATCCATTGCCTCTAAAAAAATTAATGTTTTAATATAGTAAATTAAGTTGAACATAATTGTGGACCTCTCTATTCTACAGATTTGGCTGGAAAAACAGCCCTGGAACAATGTCAAGCTGATGCTATTGTGGACACATTGGATGATTTCATGTCACGGTTTCCTTGGGCTGAGAAAAAACAAGATATAAAAGTAATGTGATCAGTTTGCTATTACTGTTATTAATCAGATCCACTTTGTCAAACACAATGTCAGGTGCGTTTTTAAGTCCCCCTTTTATCAGAGTTAGACAAACCTATAGTTTAAAAATGTCAAATTACATTAAAAAGTTTAAAACAAAGTACAGTGATTCTCTGCCCTACCCTTTTCATAATAACCCCTAAGATACCACCCTCTTTTTAATGCTTTTAGCTGTTGCTTTAGGATTTTCATATCTCCATATATCAGTAAGGTATGTAAAAATGGCTTCCTTTGATTGACTCATTTAGATTCTATAGACATCTTAGTATAGTAATAAGAATTTAACTCTTAGTCCAGCCGGTGTGCTCAGTGGTTGAGTGCCGACCTATGAACCACGTGGTCACCGTTCAATTCCAGGTCGGGTCACCTGCCTGGGTTGCAGGCTTGATCTCCAGTGTGGGATATGCAGGAGGCAGCTGATCAATGACTCTTATCATTGATGTTTCTATCTCTCTCTTCCTCTCCCTTCCTCTCTGAAATGAATAAAAATATATATATATTTTTTTTTAATTTATCTTTATTGTTCAGATTATTACAGTTGTTCCTCTTTTTTCCCCCATAGCTCCCCTCCTCCCAGTTTCCACCCCACCTTCTGTCCTTGCCCCCCCACTGTCCTCATCCATAGGTGTACAATTATTATCCATTCTCTTCACACACCCCAACACCCTTAACCCCCGAAAATTGTCCATCCACTCCATTTCTATGCCTCTGATTCTATTCTGTTCACCAGTTTATTTTGTTCATCAGATTTTTTATTCACTTGATTCTTAGATTCACTTGTTGATAGATATATATTTGTTGTTCATAATTTTTACTTTCCTTTTTCTTCTTCCTATTCTCAAAGGATACCTTTCAGCATTTCATATAATACTGGTTGGGTGGTGATGAACTCTTTTAGCTTTTCCTTGTCTGTGAAGCTCTTTATCCGACCCTCAATTCTGAACGATAGCTTTGCTGGGTAAAGTAATTTTGGCTGTAGGTTCTTGCTATTCATCACTTTGAATATTTCTTGCCACTCCCTTCTGGCCTGCAA
>PVJC01015115.1:0-35505 GCA_004026665.1 Murina feae
AAAAGTGTTCTAAAGAAAACACAAATGGTTTTAATAACAGACATGAATTTTTGAACACTTGTAGTGTTTCTATTAATCATCAGTCTTTTAATAATGATAGCTTTCTTGGCACCTCAAGTAGAAATATTCTGTGTGGTAAGAAATACACACTATAAAGGAAATGTCTTGAAACTAGTTAGAATTAATTTTCCAAGATTTAATGCTTTTCAGAGTAATACTTTTGATTTGCATGTCTTTCTTAACATGTCAAATGATTTAAAGGCTATTAATTCATCTATTTTTATCAAATATGGAATCCGTTGCATTCTAGAATATGAGATAATTTCCCCTTGATAAAATGTGTGTGTGGGTGGGTGGGTGGCAGAGGGTTCTGCTTGGTAGTATCAGCTGTGAGGGTTCATGTGAGAGATGAGGAAATGACTAGAAAGATAACAAAATGAAAGCAACTTTGCACACAGGGGACATGAAAATCTATGGATCCCTCCATTTCCCAAGCTAGTTAATTATGAGACAAATTCTCTGGTTGTAATGTATCAAAAAGAATTTTTAACCTGAGGAAAAGTTTCCTAAGCTATAGAAAAGAACCACTTACACCAGAATTTTTTTTTTTTTTTTTACATTTTACTTTAATGCTAGTTGCTCCTTTCTATCATGAATAATCTTTTAGCTTCATTCTCCCTATATTACAGACAAGGAAAAGTCAATAAGAAAGATAGCAGTGGGATATCATCACAGATGGATAGCCTAAAGGAGAATTTCATAAAATATATATCATAGACTAGCTTTGGTACTTTCAATAATAGAACTCACACTGGATGCACAAGGTTTGCAGCAATTCAAGTCCACATTTAAATTTCCATTTTTTATTTTTTTTCAAATCGCTCCTATTTACTGATTAGGTAAATGCACCTTTTATTATTCATTGATCAAGCCCAGAAATTATAAGGAAAAAAAAGTTTTGTCTTTTAAAATATTTTGTATATTTTAGAATTTATTGATCCACATTGAACTTAGATTTGCTCTGAGATGATTATCTTATGATTTGAAATAATTGAGTAATTGCCTCACATATTTAAAAATTACTGACTTCAGATTTTGTCAATGAAATGAATCTCAGATATAAACTTAGGAATTTTACTATATTCACAAATCCAAGATGTTTATCCATATATTTGAAGTTCTGCAATAGTTATCAAAATGTGAAAGCTCAGGAAAAAACTAGAAAATAAGACTATCACAATAACACTTACTTAAACTTTTAGCAATTGATAGAGAAATTAATCTCTTTCAACTAATTTAGAAAATTAAAATTCGACATATATTTTGCATAGCTTCTTTATTCTTTGATTTTTTTCCTTCAACCATTAATCCTTTTGACCAAAGAGTTATGGACCCTTTTGGAATAGGCGCTCATACGAAAGTCTGCATTCCCAACTTTTCTTGAAACAGATCTGTGTTCTGCAGCTGTGGCTACTATCCTGAGACCAGGTCCTGTCGCTGGGAATCAGGGTCCCCCACCACCACCACCATGCCCTTTTACATTCAGGGATTAGCTGAACTCATTTTGGGGGAGGCCTGGCAAGGGTGACAGGGGTCACAGATAGGATAGAGAATGGAGAGGCAGACACCCTGCTCGGTCCCTCCCTGGGTGGGGTCAGGCAAATGAAGGCCGGCCAGCCCACCCCACAAACAGGTGAGATAGCGTCTCTATATCCACCTCTCACCCCGTGGGCCCGGCCACTCCCCTCAGCTCTAGGCAGCCCTCTGTGTTCCACGACAGCATGCTTTGCCCTCACATGCTGCTCACCCTAAGTGAGAAGGAAGAGAGCAATTGGGCCACAGACAGCTACACAGAAAGATAGGGCTCACAGCTGGCAAGTGCAGTGGTGGTGGCTGGATCCTCTCCTGCCTCTGTGGCAGCGCTAAGGAGCAGCGAGTCAAGTGGTAAGGAGCAGCAAGCAGGCAGGTGGTAAGGACTGAGGGGTCTTGGACTGCAAGAGGGATTTCCAAGCAGGCAGGCAGATATCCCCCAAGGGGTACTGGACTGCGAAAGGGTGCAGGCTGGGCTGAGGGACACCCTCCACAAGTGCACAAATTCTGTGCACCTGGCCTCTAGGGTTTTCATAATTTTCTAGAATTATTTTAAACTAGAGGCCCAATGCACAAAATTCGTGCACATTAAAAGGGGATTATTTAGAGGAAATATTTTAATATTACTATTTGCCCTTTCTCTATAATAGAAGTGTCAGAGATTAAAGAAAATTAGTAAAATGTATATGAAAATCTTCCTCCTGTCAGAGTCTGGGGTGCACCATGGAACCCAGAGTCAAATCTTCAAGTACCCACATGCACCTGAAAATCGCTTGAGACCCAAACCTGGACGGCCCCACTTCATTGGACTAGATCCAGACCTGGCCGGTCCTACCCTGTCAAGCCCTGCCAGGTGGTGGGGTGCAGCCTCAGGTCCCCTGGGTGACAGGGCAGGGAGGCACAGCCTGAGGTCCCCCATCAAGCCCTGCTGGGTGGAGTGGCCTGCTGGGAGGAGTGGTCTGGGAATGGCCTGTGATCCCCCAGCGTGGTGCCAGGGCAGGGGACACAGCCTGAGGTCCCCTGGCCTGGTGCTGGGGTGGGGGGCATGGCCTGAGATCCTCTGGCCCAGCACCAGGGTGGAGGGCACACCTTGAGGGCCCCCGTCAAGTCCCACTAGGTGGGGGGCACAGCCTCAAGTCCCCTGGCCTGGGGCCAGGGAAGAAGGTGCAGCCTGAGTTTCTCTGGCCTGGTGCCAGGGATTGGGGGAGCAGCCTGAGGTCTCCTGTCAAGCCCTTCGGGTGGAAAGCACAACCTGAGGTCCCCTGTCAAGCCCCATGCAAGAGGTGGGTGGGCGCGCTGCCTCAGGTCCCTGCTGATTGCTCCTTAAGGGTCGTTATGAGAACTTAGCCTCAGATGTGGGTGCAAATTGACCAGAGCGATGGTCAATATGCATATTCCCTGTTTATTATATAGGATAGTTGGCTTAATATGAGATGTTTGGAGTTTTATCCTGCAGATCATTGACCAGGAGCTTTGCCAAGTATTGCTCCTTTTATTTATGTTTTGAAGACTCACGTGGCAATAAATATTTTCTCACAGCAAGACCTATTAAAAAGAAAAGACAAGTAACATTACATAGGTCAGGAATCAATTTTAGATAACGTTGTTGGTAGGAAAATATCATCACCTTTATTTTTAAAATTTCAGCATTTTAGCTGAAAATATGATTAAAACATGTATTTGGATGATTTCTGGAGTTCTTTTTAAAAATTCTTTATTATTGAAAGTATTACATGTCCTCTTTTCCCAGCCTGTCCTTACCCTCCCCCCATGAAGTTCTTAATAGCCTTTAGATACTTAAAATAGTTAAATTAAGTGTTTGACTAGTAACCTTAAGTGTTCTGATTAGCAAATTGTCATGAAAAAAATTTTAACCATGAACAATGAGTAAAATTTGTCATGTTATACTTTTTTATTATAAAACTAATCTTTTAATTGTTTTATACCTCTTAAGATATTTGTTGATTTCATACACTAGATTATATTCCATTTCTCACATCTGTTTTTACAAGTACGTGAATCAGAAATGTATTCTAATAAACATGGAGTATATGAGAAAGACTACTGTCTTATACTTGTATGTGTCGCAGACTGTTTTTCTATATATTCTGCTTACATTGTCTTCTTACTCAATATCTGTCATGTAAATTGAAACATACATTTTGAAATTGTATTATAATAAGCTTTTGGAGAGTGGGAAAGGGGTAGAAGTGTTTCTCTTTCACGTCATTTTGGTATCATCATGTGAGGAAATCAATTGGACATTGAAAGAGGAAATTTTTGCTGGAAATGGAAGGAAACATTTACTATTTCTAGACTTTTTCTAAGTTAAAATGACTTAACACCATCCAGGGATACCTTTTTAATTAACTAGGCAATCTGCCTGACCTTTATGATTTTAGCTCTATTGGATTATGTTTCTCTTCTGGGTTTATTGTATCCCCTCATAATATGTTAAAGTTCTAACCCTCAATATCTGTAAATACATTCTTATTTGGAAACAGGGCCTTTGCAGATGATAGCACTCAAATTAGTGATGAGCTACTCACAATTTATTAGCATAGTTCTTCTGTATATATATGAGTGAAAGGGATTTTCATAGAATCAAGTGACAGTCAAATTCTAAGACTCTCAAAAGCCACATCTGTGGTCCAGCTGGTATAGTTCAGTGTTTGAGCATCAACCTATGAACTAGGAGGTCATGGTTTAATTCCCTGTCAGGGCACATGCCCAGGTTATAGGCTTGATCTCCAGTGTGGGGTGTGCAGGAGGCAGCTGGTCAATGATTCTCACTCAAAATTGATCTTTCTATCTCTCTCTCTCTCTCCTTTCATCTCTGAAATCAATAAAAACATAATCTTTCAAAAGCCACATTTGTCAACAGGTTACCGATCTAATAAAGGCGTAATATTGAAATTAACCATTTCTCTGGGACTCCTAAGCCACGCCTACCAGCCAATCAGAGTGGCTGTATGCAAATTAAACCAGCCAAGATGGCTGCCAGCAGCCAGGGAGAGAGTAGCAGCAGGTGAGACATAGGAAGCCTCCGACAGCAGATTGGGCATGTGGTTGGTGGCGGGTGCTTCATGGGCAGTGATGGCAGGTCCGAGGCAAGTGGGGACCCAGCCTGTGGGGCCAGCCAGCCTGCACCCCATCAGCTGTGAGCCCCCATCAGTGGGGACCCAGCACCGCACCCCAGCGGTTGTGAGCCCAGCGTGGGCTCCATCTGCTGGGGAAGGAGGCTCGCAGGGACCAGCTCCCCCCAATGGCTGTGATCTCCGCGTTGGTTCCATCTGCTGGGGAAGGAGGGTCTCAGGGACCGCCCCCCCACCTCAGTGGCTGTGATCCCCACGTTGGTTCCAGCCACTGGGGAAGGAGGGTCCCAGGGATCGGCCCCTCCCCCAGTAGCTGTGAGCCAGGCGTCGGCTGGTGCTGCTACAGCCTCTGGGGAAGGAGGCACGCTGGAACCTGGCCTGTGCGGCAGGGAAGTTGGACATATCTAGGCTTGAAGAAGAGGATAGTTGGGGGGGAACCAGGCTGCCCGGGATGGACAGTTGGAGGTGACTAGGCTGGCAGAGGAGGGCTGTTGGTGGGGATCCAGCCTACAGGAGAGGACAGTTGGGGTGGATCCAGGCCTGTAGGTGAGGGAATTTGGGATGGACCCAGGCCTGCAGGGAGGGTGGCTGTAATCCAGGCCTGCAGAGGAGGACAGTTGGGGGTGACCCAGGCCTGTAGGTGAGGGCAGTTGGGATGAACCCAGGCCTGCAGGGGAGGACAGTCGTGGGGGGCCATCCTGGTATAGGGAGGGCAGTTAGGGGCAACCAGGCCAGCACAGGAGCAGTTAGGCATTTATCAGGCTGGCAGGGGAGTGGTTAGGGGCAATTGGCAGGTGAAAGGTTATGAGCCAGCAGTCCTGGATTATGAAAAGGATGTCCGACTGCCGGTAAACGGGCAGTCAGACATCCCTCAAGGGGTCCCTGATTGGAAAGGGTGCAGGTTGGTCTGAGGGACACTACCACCACCTCCCACTCCCACTCTGTGCACGAATTTTGTGCACCGGGCCTCTAGTATACTAATAAAAGGGTAGTATGCTAATTAGACCAGGTGGATCAACCATCTTCCAGTCATCCTTCCTTCCCTCTAGACAAAACCGTGGTGGCAGGGGTTGAGGCAGAGGCAGTTAGGGAAGATCAGACCAGCAGGGGAGGGCAGTTAGGGGTGATCAGGCCAGCACGGAGTGGCAGTTAAGGTGATCAGGCAGGCAGGCAGAGTGTTAGGGGTGATCAGGCAGACAAGCAAGTGAGCGGTTAGAATTCAGCGGTCCTGGATTATGACCCCCCAAGGGGTCCTGGATTGGAAAGGGTGCAGGCCAAGCTGAGGACCCCCCCCCCTGCACAAATTCATGCACCGGGCCTCTAGTTAAGATATAAAACACAATTTGTCAGCAGGGAGCATCAAGCATTCCTTTTCTGTGTTTGTTTCATGCCCATACTGTTCAACTGCAAGGAGAGAAAATTTGCCTCAGGTGAATGCAGGATCTGACAGGAGGCAAATGTGTCAGGTACCACAAAAGCCAATGTATTTGTCACAATTTCATAGACCTAGTTTTCATAGTCCTCTCAAGAGATACCATATTTTCCAGCATATAAGACGATTTTTTAACCCAGGAAAATCTTCTCAAAAGTCTGGGGTCATCTTATACACAGGGTGTCGTCTTATAGGGTGGGTGCTGAAACTTCTGAGCCGGACTGAAAAATCTGCGGTTGCTGCATACAGTGGGGGTAGCTCAAAAATGGCTGCGCTCCATTCATTATAATGGAGCCGGATGGAGACCGCAAGTGTCTCTGGTCGGCTCCTTTTTGTGCAGCATACAGTATCCATCCATACTTTTTAACCTAGGAAAATCTTCTCAAAAGTTGGAGGTCAAGAGAACCAAGATGGCGGCATGAGGTGTGTATCTAGATGTGCAGCCTCCACAACTAAATTGTAGAAATACAACTATACAGTGAAAGGCCATCCTCCGGAACCAAGAGAGGAGAAGCTTTGCAACTAGAAGTCAGGAGAAGGAGTGCATTGAGACTGGGTAGAGGCTCCAGGTGCCAAAACTGAGAGGTACAGATTTCTGGAACGGAAGCAGCGGTGTGGGTAAAAGGGTGGCAGCTGTGCCTGGATCCGAGGCTTGGAAGGAGATTATAAACTCCGGGGTCACACTGAACTCAGTGCGGGCTGTCTGGCAACGGGGCGGAAAATCAGTGGCGTTCTAGCAGAGCTGTTTGCAGTGATCACTGACGTGGAGATTCGGGGACTCAGAAGCGTGCAGACCCCAGGGCTTGGAGGCTCCAGGTCTGGGAGAGGCTGTGAGTCAGTGGAGAAGCAGCCATTGCAGATTCTCCACCCCAGCGACTCTGAGACCACACCCCACCCCACCTACAACCCCGCCCAAGCTGTGTGCCCACCTGCCTGCAGCATAGCCTGAGGGACTGCAGCTGGGACAGAACTCCAAGAGTTCCAAACCCCAAACAACGAGGAGAAAGGCCTGCAGGTCATTTCCTCCCAGTGATATCTCCCAGTGATAACTGCAACAAGACTGTGCACTCAGCCTTCAAAGGCGTACAACAAGAGTGTCCACCCCAGGTGATTGGGAAGGCTGAATCACTGGGCCCTATAGGACACCTAGTGCAGAAACCACTCCATCAACACAGCCAAAATGCAGAGACAAAGAAACAGATCACAAATGACAGAAATGGAGGAAAGCAAACTACTGGATATAGAGTTCAGAACTACACTTTTAAGGTTTTTCAAGAATTTTCTAGAATACTCCAATAAACTTAGTAATATTATACAGAGATCCATCACCAGACTAGAGGTTTGCAATAATCAAGTCAAAGATTTGAACATGAAAAAGCAAAAAACACTCAACTGGAAGAGAAAAAAGAAAAAAGAATCCAGAAGTGTGAAGATAGTGTAAGGAGCATCTGGCACAACTTTAAGCGTACCAACATCAGAATTATAGGGGTGCCAGAAGAAGAGAGAGAGCAAGAGATTGAAAACATATTTGAAGAAAGAATGACAGAAAACTTCCCCTACCTGGTGAAAAAAAATAGACTTACAAATCCAGGAAGCACAGAGGATCCTAATCAAAAGGAACACAAGTAGGACCACACCAAGACACATCATAATTAAAATGCCAAGGGCAAAAGACAAAGAGAGAATCTTAAAAACAGCAAGAGAAAAGCAGTTAGTTACCTACAAGGTACTCTTTGAAAATTCAGAATGTCAGCTGAATTTCATACGACTGTCAGCTGATTTCTCAACAGAAACCATACAGGCCAGAAGGGATTGGCAAGAAATATTCAAAGTGATGAATAGCAGGAACCTACAACCAAGATTACTCTACCCAGCAAGGCTATCATGTAAAATTGATGGTCAGATAAAGAGCTTCACAGACAAGAAAAAGCTAAAGGAGTACATCACTACCATACCAGGATTATTTGAAATGCTGAAGGGCATTCTTTAAGAAGAGGAGGAAGAAGAAAAAGGTAACTATAAAAAGTATGAACAACAAAGTGACAACAAATACATATCTACCAACAAGTGAATATAACAAGTCAATAGAAATATCTGATGAACAGAATAAACTGGTGAATAGAATATAAGTAAGGGCATAGAAAGGGAATGGACTGATATTTCTCAGGGGGAAGGGGACATGAGAGGTATAGGAAGAGACTGGACAAAAATCTTACACCTATGGATAAAGACAGTGGTGGGGGGGTAAGGGCACGGGGTGAAGGGGGGAACAAGGTGGAGGGGAGCTATGGGGTTTTAAAAAAAAGAAACATCTGTAACAATCTGAACAATAAAAACTATTTAAAAAATTATATACCTTAAATGGCTAAATCATATGGATGTGACTATATCTCAATAAAGATTTTGCAAAACAAAAAAAAAAGTTGGGGTCATCTTATACGCCCAGTTGTCTTATACTCTGGAAAATACAGTATTCCTAGAATCATCAGATTCAGGGAATGATGAATCTATGGCTTCTTATCAAGAATTTCTAGATCTCTTAGTCCAGATTTGCCAACAGAGGTCATCAATAATAATAAAATAATAAATATGGTAATTAGACCGGACAGCCTAACAACCTTCTGAATGACCTCCTGGATAAAGCCAGGGCTGTGAGGGCCGGGACCCTTGCACAAATTGCGTACATCAGGCCTCTAGTTTTTACTATAATTTTTATTTCTTAGAAATACAATATATTTTAATTTTATTAGGCTGCCAGGTAAACAGAGTTAGAAAATTATCCTAAGATTCTCATGAAGGAGGAGGAAAGGATTTGTTAATCATTACCTACACTATAAAGGAAGACAATATTAGTGGAATTAAGCTACTCTTCAGTAGTATTTTGCACTTGGATCATGTAAACTACATTAAGCCATTGAGTACTGTGCTGTACTCAGCTCAATAGTTCAGGTGTAGTATTAACTCTTACAAAAGTGAAAATACACATACACATTTATAAAGACCCCTATCAAAAACCAAAATGACATTCAACTTTGATCTTGACTGTGTGCAAATATGCTTTCCTTGGTTCTGTACCATCTAAGAAATTTCATGAATCTTGTTCTTCTGAATTTGCAAAAAGTACCTGGAAAAAATACACACATACGAACACCTGCAGAAAAAGATACAATGGATAATTTAAATGACTCAGGAGACACCATAGATCGTGATAGATCAAGTTAATGTAACCTATTTAATAAAAGCAAAGGACACTATAAAGAAGATGAATTTGGGAGAAAGAGAGTTCGGGCAAGAATTAGGGGCCGAAAACCTTCCAGAAACACATCACTAAAGTACTTGCTATGAACACAAGAATGTGTTTTGTTTCTAGATTGAATCACCACAACTTGTGCAATAAGTACTGATTTGCGGAGATCTACTTCAAAGATTGTAGTGAGGACTTTCATGACCCTTTATTTACAGAGTTAAATCAGGCTGTCTAACTGGTTACTCTAGGAGTAAATCAATAAACCAACTGGGCCTGGGTGCCACAAGGGAGTTTCAGATGTGAAACAGCACACACTAATTCATTAGTTAGTCCAATTCCTTTATTTTGGCCAAAAGTCAGTGCTGTATTTCCAGGCATCCCCCAAAGATAAGCACAGAGCTGTGTGAATCCATGTGAAAGTACCTATGCTAAATGTGAACTGTATGTAAATTAGTATAGTGTCATTTTATAAAAATTATTTAAGGAATAAAAAATTAAAACAAATTCAAGTTTATTTTTCAAAATGTTAAGTATGCTTATATAATCAAATAGATTTTGCTATTGGAAAAATCATATTAAAAATTTTAAAAAAATAAAATAAAAAATATATATTTTATTTCAGAGAGGAAGGAAGAGGAAGAGAGAGATAGAAACATCAATGATGAGAGAGAATCATTGTCCGGCTGCCTCCTGCACACCCCACACTGGACATAAGCCCGCAACCTGGGCATGTGCCCTGACAGGGAATCAAACCATGACCTCCTGGTTCATAGGTTGACACTCAACCACGGGGCTACTTAGGCTGGGCATCATCCTAAAGATTTAATAGCTTAAAACAAGGAGCATTTATTTAGCTCCTTTTTTCTGTTATTTAGAAATTTTGGTTGAGCTCAACTGAGCTAATCTTTGAGTGTAGGAAGAGTTTACTCATTTGTCTACAGACAAGTGCTGGGTGGATTGAGTGCTAGTTACTTTGGAAGGCCTCAGCTGGAATGGTTCATATCTGCTTCACATACTCTCTCATTTTTCAGCAAACACTTCAGAACTTGTTTAAATGATGCCTTGGTATGGTTCCCAGCAATCTGCAAGGCTTTTTTTTTTCCAATTACAGTGACATATTGGTTTCACGGTTCAACCCAGTGATTTGACATTATATAACTTACTAAGTGATCATCCTGATAAAACTCATACCCATCTGACACCATACATGGTTATTATATTATTGACTATATTTCCTATGCCATAGTTTACATCCCCATGACTTCTGTAACAACCAATTTAAACTTCTTTTTTAAAAAAAAACATATTTATTGATTTTTTACAGAGAGGAAGGGAGAGGGATAGAGAGTTAGAAACATAGATGGGAGAGAAACATCAATCAACTGCCTTCTGCACCCCTCCCACTGGGGATGTGCCGACAACCAAGGTACATGCCCTTGACCGGAATCAAACCTGGGAACTTTCAGTCCAGAGGCTGACGCTCTATCCACTGAGCCAAACTGGTTAGGACCAATTTATACTTCTTAATTCCTTCACTTTTCCATCCATCCCCCCAACCACCCTCCCACCAGGCACCTTTTAAAATGTTCTCTGTATCTGTTTCTGTTTGCTTATTTTGTGTTTTTTTTTTACCTTCAATTTTTGACAGACATATATTTATTGCCATTTCATTGTTCATACTAGAGGCCTGGTGCACAAAATTAATCCACTGCAGGGATCCCTCAGCCTGGTCTGCACCCTCTTGCAGTTCGGGACCCCTTGGGTAATATCCAACTGTTGCCTTTGGCCTGATCGGGATTGGGCCTATGCCAGCAGTTGGACATCCCTCTTGCAGTCCAGGATCCCTCACTCCTTACTGTCTGCCTGTTTGCTGCTCCTTACCGCTCAGCTCTCTGCATCTGTCCCCTAGTTGGGGGGCACTGTGGGAGGACCCCAGGGTGTATCTAGCCTGTCTCACTCAGTCCTGTTCGGCCAGACCCCAGTAGCAAGCTCACCTACCAATTGGAGCATCTGCCCCCTGGTAGCAACTAGTTGACTTGTTGACTGTCTGCCCCATGGTGGTCAGTATACATCACAATGAGTGGTTGAGCGGCCTTAGCATATCATTAGCAATTATGCTTTGATTGATTGAGCAGCTGACTGGATGACCGGACACTTAGCATAATAGGCTTTTATTATATCAGATTTTTTATCTTTGTTCTGAAATCCAGTCTCAGAGCTGGTACTGTGCCACTTATGCCATACTTTATTGGCCAAAACAAATGTCATAGGTTATGTTCTCCAGAAGCAGATAGTCTTATGGTATTTGGGGCAAAGTTATTTATTTTAGATTTACATCTATGAGAGAAACAGAGTAAACAGAATTGGGCTGAGAAAGTTTATATGCAATGCAGGTTCAACAGTCTCAGCCAACGTGGTGAATTCTAGAGTATGTCTTGCCTGTCCCATTGTCCTACATTGAGCCACAGTGACTGGCCCCTTATTTTTTTCTGTTGCTCATGCACTGAAATTAAGCAGCCTGGAAAGGAAGCTACTTTAAGTGATAGGGCTCTCTGTAACTGAAGCAGAGTGAAAACTGTCAGCTTACTGATAACCGTGCACCTCACAGCTAGACGTACAATTCTGAATCTACTGTAGGAAGAGAGAAGTCTAATCCAGATTCAAGGAGGGTTATAATAGATTTGAGCAGGTGATATGAACTATGACCATGTTCTCAAACTTTCATGATGTTCAGAAACACATTAAGTATAATTTTTAATACCAATGTATGTTATTAAATGAACTACAAAAAAACAAAAGACAAAGAATGCTATCTAGTAGGTATGTTTTGTGGTAAGTCCATATGGTAGCATATCTACCTATTTATTCCTAGATGAAATGGTATGATCTCTCTACTCTTAGGTATAACTTTTGTCAACTGTGCATTCAGTATCATAAATAAAATTCTTAGAATGATAAATGGTTTCACATTAGAATTAATGGCCTTATCTTTATCCCATTCTAGACAGGCAAAACACTTTGATGTAATTTCATTGTCTGAAATATGGTTTGATTGGCAGTTATTGATTATTAAAATCTGATGTAGCCTGGTCTGCTGGAAAAAGAAACTTGGCCAAGAGGCCAAGAGGACTGAGGTGTAACCCAAGGTATTCATTCAAATTTTGTAATGATTCTGAGCAGGACATTTCTCACTCGTGCCTTTGTCTTTAGTAATATCAAGACCCCCCATCTAAATTCTTTGTCCTCTTTATCTTTCACCTCTTTTAGTAGCACAAATTTTGTGACCTATATTTTCAAAAATATTTTTAAGACTTTTTTTTATCTAGTAAATGCTTCCAATTAAGTCCTTAGAGACTTCATTTATTCACTTTTATTTTATTCCACACTTTAAAAATTTAAATTCTTTATTGTTGAAATTATTCCATGCCTCCCTTTTCCCTCCATTGACCTCTCTCTGACCTCTCCCACCCCCCAGCACATGTCCCTGCCTCCCTACTGTCTGCCACTAGAGTATCTTTCATGAATCTGCATTGTGACATCAACTTCCTTCTCATTTTGCAGAGGTGAGCTATAAGATGTCAACTGCTCTATCTAGCAGTCTCCTGAAGTATGTTCCTCAAGTCAGCAGAAGTAATTGTGGAGGAGTAAAAGAAAGCCTGACATTCTTTTGTCGGGAAAAACATCACTTGAGGGATCTGTTCTTTACATTAGGTAATTCTTCGTAAGCGGTGGCTTACGGTGAACGACCCTGACTATGCAGCCTTCGGGGAGTTGCTCCTTTTTCCTAGTGATGGGTCTCAGCTGTCAGTGTGACAGTCACTTGTCACAAAATATCCCAAACTATTCACTTTGATTCTAAACACTGTGCCACCAACATCAGTGACTATGTCCTGGACATGACAAATGCTGATAAGAGGAAGGTGTTTTATAGCTATCTAGACAAATTCATTGCAGCAGCACCAACAGTTAATGTAATCAGAGTGCAAGATTCCAATGTGTGGGATAGCACTGCTGCCAACACGTGCTGTGTCTCAATGGATTGAAAAGAAAAACACAATTATAAGTAAATAGCCCCTCAATAAAGGATGTGCTTAGAGTAATTACAAACTCTCTAAAATGACATTATTTATTAATATTACTGTAGACAAAAAAGTCTCAAGGAACAACTAATAGAGAAGTTTAAGATGAATAACAAGAACTGAGATGGAGTAAATTTGAGCCATTCTTTGGCTTTGTATTTAATTTGTGATTATAAATGAAACCTATTATAAATGTTATAGATTAAAGTTATATTTAATATGTTCAGATAGGTCCAAGCATTTTTTCAAAACAGCAGCAGAAAAACAGCCTTGCTTCTTGGCTGAAGTTTCAGACTGAGTCATCCAAAGGAAAATGCTTTCAAGCTATGCTATATATTTTCAGTCTAAGAATATTATTTTTTCTTCCTTGTTTCAGAGGGCTAGAAAGATTGTTAAAAATAGATGGGGTTGGAATATACTATGTAGACAAGTAGTTTATTTAGGCAAATATTCTTCAGAAAACAAACAAAATTGGAGCAAGATTTGAATATAATGTGAAGAAATGAATAGAACTAATTAATGGATTCTGGTATCAATGGATGAAAAAATACCCACCATATTGCCTTGTGATGTTGGTCTCCAAGTTTCCTTCCTGTTTTGCCACTTGCCATCTTCATCAATCAATACAAATTACTAAATAATATATGTTTTGGGTGTTTTATATATTTGGATCTCAGGCCCCTCTCAGGCCTAGTATTGAGCAAATTTTCATATTAACTATGGAAAATGTGAAAAGTAGTAAAAACAAGAGAGGGGATTATCACCTGTTGGTTCTTCATTGAATAAACCCCAGTTGGATTTATGTAATATTGATTAGTTTAGAATGCAAGGTGCAGAAAAATCACCTCATGGTTAAGTAGGGATTCCTTGATTCAGTTGAGGCACTCAATACATTTGCTTTTGAAAAAAATAAAAACAAAAAGAAACAACAACTTTATATTATATGCCTTAAATTATTTTGAATATCATGTTTTAAAATTTAGCATTTAGGGGAAACTTTATATATAAGTGTTTGGTAACTCAAGCTGCCACATTTTGAAACTATTTTTGTCCCCAAATGACTTCTCTTTTCCATAATCCCTTAAACACTTCATTAGAAATCGAAGACATGTTTTACCCATTGGCTGTTTAAATTTAAAATTCCACAGCGAAGAGGATCAAGTTGGCAGTGACTTGGCAAGTGTATTTTTCTAGTCTTTATGGTAAAGGAGCTAGGAAAGATCATTAATTGCATACATAGAGAATCTTGCATTATATCTTGGTCGTAAATCTTTTTTTCATTTTACGGTGAAGTCAGCTGAATTCAGATTTGTTTTTTATTTATGGTGTTTGCCTAGATACTTGAAATGGGTAAAGCAAAAGCTAGAAAAGATATTGATCAACACACATTACTGTGACATGTAAAGTTGATGTTACTCCTCAAACCAGAACTGAGCCACAGTTGACTACTCACCCCCACCCCATCTTCTCCACCCAGCTCCAAAATCAAGTGGCAGGTTTTAAAGGGTAGAACAAGAAAAGCACAGGTGGTACCACCTACTATAAATCCTTTAATTCTTCTTAACTCAGTAGCAGCTGTTGGTCTTTGCACAGTCTGTTAAAAGCAAAACAGGGCATACATAGAATGTGGCTGTTGACAGTGTGTAACAATACCATTTGTTTGCTCGGATCATGGCAACCAATGTCAGTTTGAGGGGTATTTCCATTTCAGGCTTTGGGTAAAAATTTTTAGGCCTGACTGCCTACCTTGCTAATAGTACTATTGATAATAGGGCACATTGCAAGTTATATAACTACCATGTGTCTTAACCTCACTAATCTGAGAATGTATATTATATATTTTAAAGGAATTTTAAGAATCAATGAGCATCTGCTTCATCCTATCTGGGCATATGGGGAAGAGAGGTGAAAAGAAAAGGGAACAAACTGTTTGGAGGGCTGGTGATGTTGCCTTAAATGCCTCTTTGCAGTGAGGATAAGACTTCCCTCTCTCTTCTCCACCAAAAAAGCAGGCTTTCTGCTCATAGAGCCATAGTGACTATAAGACGAGATAGAATCCCATACCTTGATTAGGACTGAGCCACTAAAGAAGAGTCTTGCATATAGGGTTGGCCTTATTGTTGAGTAAAACTAATTCCAACTCGAATAATTAAAGGGAGGTGACATACATGGGCTTGATTCAGGCTATCTTTGAGATCCAAGATGGTTCACCTTGAAGGGAAAAGTATAGGGTGAAATAGTCTAGACTGTATCATTAATAAAATAGGCAAAAAGTTTTTCCATTAGGTCTATTTTGAAACAGAATCCTAATTAAATCATAAACAAACAGTAGAAAATTTCTAGAAAAATATCAAGATTTACAACAAAACTAACCTTAGACTGCCCAGACTGCTAAGTCTGAGAATATCCTGATATTCTGACAATTTTTTCAGGATTAGAACATCAGCTAAGTAAAGTAGAGCCTGTGTATTGGTAGTAATTGAACCAAGAGTTGACAGGAGTTGGAAAAGACAAGGGCAAATAAAAAAACTTACAGCAGTTCCTCTATAACACTGGCAAACAGATGTATGGACATGGTTCATCTTATTTTATGCACCTTAAGTATCTATTCCATAAAAATTGGTCCTACAAAGGCATGGGGGAGTAGATGGGATTGATATCTAAAATACTAGAGGCCTTGCCCTATCTGGTTTGGCTCAGTGGATAAAGCGTCGGCCTGCGGACTGAAAGGTCCCAGGTTTGATTCTGATCAAGGGTATGTACCTTGGTTGTGGGCACATCCCCAGTGGGGAGTGTGTAGGGGGAAGCTGATCGATGTTTCTCTCTCATCAATGTTTCTAACTCTCTATCCCTCTCCCTTCCTCTCTGTAAAGAAAAATCAATAAAATATATTTAAAATACTAGATGCCTGGTGCATGAATTTGTGTACAGGTAGGTTCTGGCTGGCTTGTCCTGATGGTGGCCTATCAGGCCAAGCTGGTGTGAGGGAGGAGCCACAGGAGCTTGGCCAGATGGCCCGCCCCCAATCAGAGTAGGGGGTCTGATCGTGGGTGGGGCTAGCTGGTGAGAGGGCAGCTCCCTCTGTGGTTGGTGTGATTCTCTTAATTTGACCTCTACTTTCTGAGACTGAAGTTTCTCCATCACTTCTTGACTTCATTCATGTGCTTTTGATTTGGGCATGGTAACCTCACTCTAATGTTTATGGCTCCTGTCTTCGAGCTGCTATGTTGATTACTGCCTCCTTCCCCTACTCCTTCCTCCTTCCCACCTTCTTTCTCTTTCCCCCCTTCCTACAGCCAGGTTTACTGAATGTTGACTCACTAATCAAATCAGTGGGAATTTATTAATTTTGCTCAAAAAATGTTCATAACAAAGGTGTTAGGGGCTGCTCAGGGGCTGGGCCGACCAGGAAGGGGCATGGCAATCAGGACCTGGAGGATCAGGCTGGTTGGCTGCCACAGTGCATGACATAGTCACTGGTCATTTCGGCATTTCTGGTCGCTCCATCATGATGGTCACTGGGGGGATATATATATATATATATATATCTCACAATACACAGTACAATTGCAAAATATGTTAGAAATCACACATCCAGAGGAAAAAAGATGGCTGCTGACAAAAAGGCAGACTGCAAGTCACTGTGAGAGTGAGAGACTGAAAGGAGAGTGTGTGGACGTACTGAGAGTGTAAATTTGTGGGTGAGTGGTAGCTATACTCCAGGAGGTTGTTGGAAACCACCAGATCAGGCTCCCCTAACCAGGAAGCCTCCACTGCTGCTGAAATCTCTCCCGGAGCGGAGCAGCCGGCTCTGCCTTGGAGACTGCGCCATCATGAGTGGCTATTATCGGAAGCCTATATATCCAGATATTCCTGTGGCACCCAGGGACCAGCTAAAAAAACAGGAACACCGGAGCTCAAGCAGCGTGAATATGTGGACTCAGACAAGCCCTGCTCCTCCTCACAGAAAGGTCAGATTTAACCTAGATAAAGGTGTGGTTTGTAATCCAGGTTGGAGAGAGGAACACACACACCCAGGGAAAGTCTGTGCTCCACAAAGTCCTAGGCCGTTGGGGCCAGTGTGATCCGTGAGTGGGAAGGGGACCTGCAGGGCTGCTAGCAGAAGGGAACTCTAAAAAATTCAATCTGGTGAACAGAATAAACTGGTGAATAGAATAGAATCAGAGGCATAGAAAGGGAGTGGACTGACAATTTTCAGGGGTTAAGGGGGTTGGGAGGGTGCGTGAAAAAATGGACAATAATCGTACATCTATGGATGAGGACAGTGGGGGGGCAAGGACAGAAGGTGGGGTGGGAACTGGGAGGAGGGGTGCTATGGGGGAAAAATAATCTGAACAATAAAGATTAAAAAATATATATAATATAAAATAAAAAATATTCAAAATGCAAAAAAAAAATTCAGTGCTATGTTTTCAGAACATGGAAAGATAGTAGTCTATTATTAAATACTAATTATATAATGAATAAAAGATCTCTTTATTAAAAAAAAAATTCAGCCCATAGCTGTACTGGGTGCAAAAAGACAGCCAGTGTGCTGGCTGCTTAGTGCCAGAGGAGAGAGGACTTTCAGGAGGGAAGTTGGGAGAATTGCATGCAGAGCTGAATGGTGGAGGTTGTGAACTCACACACTTCCTTGGGCTCCTTATTTTTTCCTCTTTAGATCCTTGTTTTTGATTATTAAACCCAATACATGGGATCGCCCAATTGGGGTCACTCACAGAGACTGCAGGGGAAAGTTGTTTTTGTGGAACCTGAGAATCAGAGCCGGGAGTAACAGATCAAAAAACCAGGTCTGGGGCAATCCATTCTCCCAAACCAGTATTAAGTGCGATAGGGAAAACAAAGCCTAAATACTGGCCTGAGAGGGCTTATAGCCCTGGAGGTCAATCCAGAAACACTGCCACTCAGGGGCTGAACCACAAACTGACTCTTCTGTAAACACAAATAAAGGCAGTCTGGGAAACAAAGAAATACTTCCAGCTTTAAAATAAGGACTGTGGTTTACAACAGGGAGATGCAGTGTATCACAGGGAAGTTCAATACTCTCCTGAATACCTGACAGGACAAAGGTGTGCCAAACAGAAGAGTAGAGGAAGTGAATGACCCTCACTACTGCACATTTTTACTTATTTCACCTTTTACTTATGAAACTAATTTTTTTTCTTTTTTCCTCACTTGATTTTTACCTTTTAAATTATTACATTTTTATTTTTAATCAATATTATTACTACTACTATTTTACCTTTTTTAAAGTGTCATTTTATTTTCTCTTTATTTTATTTTGGGATTAGTGTCCTACATTCTATTTTCATTTTTTCTTTAGCATCATTTTACACTATCTCAACTTTACCTTTATGCCAATACTCTCTTCCTCACTTTTCCCTTTTGTTGTCCTGTTTCATTTACCATATTCCTGCCTTAGATTTTTCTTATTCCCTCTTTTTACCCCTGTTAAAATTTCAATCCTACTTATATATATATCTAATTTCCAATCCCCTGCTTTAAGTCCATACACACCTCACTATTCTATTCCTTCACTATCCAATTTTTTTTCTCTCTGTTGTTTTGCTCTTGCTTGCTTGATTGTTATTATAATGGGTTTTTTTTAATGCTTCTTTGTGAGATTGTTTCACTTTTTCTTTTTTTTTGGTTATTTTATTTTATTTTATTTTTTGCTTCTGTTTTCCTTCACCTCGCTTGATATTAGTTGTTGTTTGTAGTTTTCATTCACCTCTAGATATCAGTCGCTGGCATTTGTTGGGATTAGTGGACATTCTACCGGACTTTTTCCCCCCATATAGTTTCTTCCCCTCTTCTATTTCATTACCTTCCTTTTCTCTCTTACATTTTTTTCCTTTTCCCAATTTTGTACAGTATGGAGTTTCCTCAAAAATATAAAAATGGAACTCCAATTTGACCCAGTGGTCCCACTTCTAGGACTATATCCCAAGAAACCAGAAACACCAGTCAGAAAGGATATATGCAACCCTATGGTCACAGCAGCACAATTCACCATAGCTAAGATTTGGAAACAGCTTAAGTGCCCATCAACAGATGAATGGATTAGAAAACTGTGGTACATCTACACAGTGGAATACTATGCTGCTGTAAAAAGGAATGTTTACCATTTGCAACAGCATGGATGAAACTGAAGAGCATTATGCTAAGTGAGATAAGCCAGTCAATGAAAGAAAATACCACATGATCTCAATCATTTATGGATAATAAAGACCATTATAAACTGATGAACAAAAATAGATGCAGAAGCAGAGCAGCATCAAACAGACTGTCAAACTACAGCAGGAAGGCCTGGAAGGGTGGGGTGGGGTGTAAGAGATGAACCAAAGGACTTTTATGCATGCATATAAGCATAATCAATGGACACCAAATACTGGGGGGGTAGGAGAGGCCGGGGGAAGGTCAAGCAGGGGAAAAAGGAGACATATCTACTACACTTTGTAATATTTTAAGCAATAAAACAAAATAAAAAGAAGAAATAAAATAAAAAAAGAAGTCACACATCCAAACTTCTTACCTTATGTATAAGAACACAAGCCTAGAAAACTATCTCATTCTACCTTTATACAACCTTAAATATTCCTTCATTTCTACAAAATGTAGTCCTTAATTTTCAAACACTTATTTGGAACCTAGACTTACAAACCCATGTATAATTGATGTATTCTGTCTTCTAAGAGGGTCTTCAAATATTTAAAGACACTTCAAAACCCTATTTTTAAAAATGGATCTTTATTATTGAAAGTATAACAGATGCCCCCTTTTTTCCCCCCATCAACCCCTTGCCCTACCTCTGTCCTTCACCACACTATTTTTTATTTTAATTACACCTAATTTTTTCATCCTTAACTATAATTTTGGTTTTCTTGAATTAGTTTTTTTTCTATTGTTTTATCTTTATAATTGTGTCATTCAAAGTTAATATTTCTTTGTTGATTTTCTGTTTGGTTGATCTGTCTAGAGCTTTCAATGGAGTATTGAGGTCTTCAACTATGATTATGTTTTGTTCTCTCCCTTTACTTCTGTGAATAATTGTTTTATATATTTGGTGCTTCCTGGTTGCGTGCATATATATTAAGAAGTATTATGTTTTCTTTATCATTATAAAGTGTTCATCTTTGTCCCTTATTATCTTTAAATTTATTTTGTCAGATATAGATATGACTACACCTGTTTTTTTGCAGGTGTTATTTGCTTGGAGAATCATTTTCCATCCCTTTACTTTGAGTCTATCTTTGTTTTTGCAGCTTAGGTGTGTCTCTTCTAGGCAGTGTATGCTTGGATTGTGTTCTTTTTATCCACTCTGCTACTCTGTACCTATTTATTGATGAATTCAGACCATTGAAATTTAGGGTAATTATTGATGTATGAGGATTTCCTATAGCCATTTTACCTTTTGTTCTTGGGTAGCTCTGTGTCTCCATTGGTTCTTTTTCTTTATGTTTCTATCTATTGTTTTTGTTTGGAGATATTCCACACATATTTCCTCCTCCTTTAAGCTATATGTCCTGGTTTGGGGATTTTTGTGTGTAGTTACCATTAGGTTTATAGAAAATGAAGTTGTATATACATTGAGTGGCCAGATTATTATGTCCACCTGACATTTGTAGGCAAATTAGCTATAATTTCACACTGAAGTTATAGAGGGTCAATCCATTATAAATAGGGAAGCAGGTTGCTTACCATGACAGTAGAAGTGATTTTTTCTAAGATATGATAAACAACGTGATTTAACAGCCTCTGAATGTGGATGATTGTTGGTGCTCAGAGCCATGGAGCGAGTATCAGCAAAACAGCCGAAGGCTTGTTCAAACACTGTTGTTGTCTGCAGTTACCAAGATAAAATGGTAACTCCAATTCTCACAGGAACACAAGGATTGGACAGTTGAGCATTGGGAAAAAAATCATGCGGTCCAATGAATCACGTATCCAGTTGCAGCATGCAGATAGATGGCAGAGTGAGAATTTGGTGGAAACAGAATGAAAGCATGCAACCAACATGCATGAGTACAGCCCTTCAAGCTGGTGGGAGCAGTGTTATGGTTTGGGGCATGTTTTCCTGGCATGATTTGGGCTCTTTAATTTGTGTGGAACAATGTCTCAATAGCACAATATACCTAAGTATCATTGCTGATCAAATTCATCCTATCATGTTGATGGTTTATCCCAATGGAGATGGCTTCTTCCAATAAGACAATGCACCATGCCAAGGTGCTCATATTGTGCAGCAGTGGTTTCAAGTACATAAGGGAGACTTTACCTTGCTTAGGTGGCCCCACAATCACCAGATCTCAATACAATTGAGCATTTGTGGGACGAAGTTAAAAGAGCCATCAGGCAGTTGGTTCCATAATCATCAAATCTCACAGAACTGAACAGTGCTATTCATCAGGCATGGTGTCAGATTCCTCGCATCACCTTTCAACATCTCAACGCTAAGAAGAACTGCCACAGTATTGAAAGCAAAAGGTGGCCCAATGAAGTACTGATGGGATGGTCATAATAATCTGGCCACTTAGTGTGTGTGAATGTATATATATATGAAATAAGCCAATCAATGAAAGAAAAATACCACATGACCTCACTCATTTATGGATAATAAGACCATTATAAACTAATGAACAAAAGTAGATACAGCATCTAACAGACTGTCAAACTACAGTGGGAAGGTTGGGAAGGTTTCAGGGGGGCGGGAGATTAAGAGATCAACTGAAGGACTTGTATGCATGCATATAGGCATAATCAATGGACACCAAGCACTAGGGGGTAGGGGAGGCCGGGGGAAGATCAAGAGAGAAAAAAAGAGACATATGTAATACTCTTTGTAAAACTTTAAGCAATAAAACAAAATAATAATTTTAAAAATCTCAGAAAACCCCCAAAAACTTGTTTGTGAAAACTACAAAGAAATACAGAAAAATGATTATTGTAAAGGTCAGAAGAAAATTAATATGATGATATAATTTTCTTTCTTTTTAAGTCTTTTACTCTGATTCTCAAATAACCAAATACCAAATATTTTCTCTTTTCAAAAAAGGTAACAGAATTTTCTTTGTGTTCACCATTCTCATTCAATGTTCTCAGATATATAATATGTTATTATTGTGTTTTAAAATATTTAATTTACATATATTTTTTACTTTATTATTATTTAATATATAACTTTTATATCTGTTCTGCCCTCTTATTTTTGCTTTTCCTTAGCTGCAAAAAAAATTTAGTATATTTGGTCTTATTTGTCTCTTAATATTTAGTGTATTTCTTTGGGATTCATTTTATCTTTATTTAAATGTTTGTTTTATCATACCATTTAAATTTTAAAATTGTTTTAAACTTATGGAAAAATTATAAGCACAATACCAAAAACACTATTTTTTCATAAAACTTTAAATACATGTTTTTTATGTGGTGCATTTCATCTGATATATAATTATTATCTAATCCTTGAAAACATTCAATTTTTGCCAGTTATTCCTGTTAGGACTTTTCCAAATTTTAACAGAATGGTAAGTTAACAAATAGCCTACAACAGCTTCATGAATGCTAATTGTATGCATTTGAGACTTCAGTGAGATGTAAGACTCTTTTTCCACAATACAGCAAGCAACATGAGCTTCACTTTTATATCAACTTGTCTTGCTTCACCAATTCTATTTTATTTTAATTTTTATTCTTTTTCTTTTGTGTTTTGTATGTGTGTGTGTGATTTCTCTTTTTAAATTAAATTCATATGGGTGACAACTAATCTAATAAAAGAGAAACACGCAAATTGACCTCACCTCTGCTATGCCTCAAGCCACACCCACTAGCCAAACAGAGAGATTATATGCAAATTAACTCAACTAAGATGGTGGTCATCAGACATGGAACTGGAGCAAGCAGGAGGCTTGGTTGCCCCAGCAATGGAGGAAGCCAAGCTTCCTGCCTGCCCTAGCCAGCTGTGGCCTCTGCTCAAGGCAACAAAGTTTCAATTATAGAAGATAAATAAATCCCAGATATCTGTTTCCAGCCAGCCTTGCTGGGAGCTTGGGTTGCTGGGGGCCTTGGCTAGCCTGCAAACAGACACCAGCCCCTCACCCAGGCTAGCCAAGAACCCCAGCAGGACCCTCACCCTGATCCGAGACACACTTCAGGGCAAACCAGCTGGCCACTATCCATGCATCAGGCTCCTATTCTATGTAATAAAAGGATAATATGCAAATTGACTCTAACAGCAGAACCACTGGGAAAGACTGGTCACTATGAACACACTGACCATCAGGGGGCAGATGCTCAATGCAGGAGCTGCCCCCTGGTGGTCAGTGTGCTCCCACAAGGGGTGCTCTGCTCATCCACAAGCCAGGCTGATGGCTGCCAGCATAGCAGTGGTGGTGGGAGCCTCTCCGGTCTCCTCAGCAGTGCTAAGGATATCCAACTGCAGCTTAGGCCTGCTCCCTGCTGGTAAGTGGACATCCTCCAAGGGCTCCTGGGCTACCAGAGGGATGTATGACTGCCAGCTTAGGCCCAATCCCCTAGGGAGCAGGCCTAAGCCAGCAGGTAGACATCTCCCGAGGGGTCCCAGACTGGGAGAGGGCACAGGCCAGGCTGAAGGACCCCTTCAAGTGCACAAATTTTTCGTGCACCGGGCCTCTATTCCTATATAATAAAGAGGTAATATGCAAATAGACTGTCACATCCTTGTACAAGATGGCCACCCCCATGTGTTCACAAGATGGCTGTGCCCATGTTGTCACAAAATGGCCACCTCCATGTCATCACAAGATGGATGCTATAAGATGGCTGGCAGAGGAGGGCAGTTGGATGCAATCAGGTCCACAGGGGAGTGGTTAGGGGGTGATCAGGCAGGCAGGTAAGCAAGCGGTTGGGAGCCATCAGTCCCAGATTGTGAGAGGAATATCCAACTGCCAGATTGGAGAGGGTGCAGGCTGGGCTGAGGAACACCTCCTCAGCCTCTAGTTTGTTAATCACTTTGTAAGTGGGGATTTTCCCACCACTGTGTGGTAGCGTTCGAAAGACTTTCCTTTGTGCAGGGGTACATTACAAAACTTGCACATGTACCGTGTTTCACTGCATAGTTTATGAGCAGCACACACATGACAATAAGGTAAAACATTTTATTTTTGCCGGTTCCAACTAGAGGTTCCAATGTATGTTTCCTCATGTCCATTGACAGTCTCCATGGTGGATCCGATTTTACTCGTTTCCCGCAAAAAATGTGTTAATGAGATTATATAGGTTTCCAGTGTACATTTCTATGACACAGTCTACATATTGCATTGTGTGCCCTCCACCCAAAGTCAAACATTTAATCCTTTACCCTTTATTATCCCCACCTTTGGTAACCACTGTGATTGTATATGAGTTTCAGATTTATATCTCACATATGAGTGAAATCATATGGCTCTTCACTTTTTCAGTTTAACTTATTTCACTTAGTATGACATTCTCAAGGTCCATCTATGTTGTCACAAATGACATTTTTCCTATTTTCTTATGGCTAAGTAGTATTCCATACTATATATGTACCATATTTTATTTTCCCAATCATCTATTGAAGAATACCTGCCTTGGTTGTTTCTATGTCTTGGCCATTGTGAATACTGCTGCCACAAACATAGGCAAGTATATATCTATGCAAATAAATGTTTTCAAAATTTTTGGATATATGGTAACTCTTTTAATATTTTTTGAGGTAGCTCCATACCGTTTTTCATAGTAACTGTACCAGTTTACATTCTTACCAGCAGTGAATGAGGGTTCCTTTTTCTCCACAACCTACCTGTCTTATTGATAATAGCCATTATAACAGGTGTGAAGAGGTAGCTCATTGTAGTTATGATTTGCTAGTAAAGTTGAGCATCTTTTCATATATCTGTTGGCCATTTGTAAGTCTTCTTGGTAGAAGCATGTTTGTGTCCTCTGACCATTTTTTCATTGAATTGTTTGTTTACTTGGTGTTAAGTTCTATGAGTGTTTTATATATTTTGGATATTAACCCCTTGCCAGAGCTATTGTTTATAAATATCTTCTCCCATTAAGTTGGTTGCCTTTTTTATTGCTATTGGAAGTTTCTTTTGTTGTGCAGTAGTTTTTTTAGTTTACTATAGTCCAATTTATTCATTTATTTATTTAATATATCTTTATTGTTGAAGTATTATAGATATACCCCTTTTCCTGATTGACCACTTCTAGCCAGCACATGCCCCCAAACTCAGGCCTTCACCACACTATTGTCTTTGTCCATTGAATATGCATATGTGCATAGAAGTTCTTCAGTTGCTGAAAGCTATCTTCACTAACCTTTTCCCTGTAAAAGATATTAGCCTTGAAAGTAGTTATCTACTTAGCAAATAAACCTGCTATCTGCTTCAAAGAAAAGTTTTATCTCTCAACCCCACTTCTCTTTGGTATACAATCATCCTTGAAAAGATAACAAAGACAGTACAAAGTCCATCAGTACCTCTGTGCACAAGAAATGCCAAGAATGTGCAAGCATCATAGAAAATTGCCAACATCCCAATAGTGCCTTTTTATTTGTTTATTTTTCCCCCCTTTGGTCTCTGTCAATGAGCAAGACTTTCTTAGTCATTCTTTGATTTTCATCATCTTAACATTTTTCAAAATTTCAGATTTGTTACTTTTAGGGTGTCCCTCAACTTGGGTGGTTTATAATTTTTTATACATAAATTGAATTTTTGAAATTTTAAAAGAATATTACAGAAATAATGTTCTGTTCCTTGTTCATCCCATTCAATTTGTCTCATCATTCATAATGATAACTTCCTAAAAGTGATAGTTAATATATTTCTTCATTAAAAATTACTGCTAGAAGAGATCCGAGATGGCGACCAACAGCATGTCAGTGAAGAAGAGAGTGTGAGTGAGTGCGGGAGCTGAAGAGGAGTGCATGGACATGTGAGGCTTGTACGTATGTGTGAGTGAGGGACAGTTATACTCTGCAGGACTGTTAGGGGATGGCAGACCAGGCTCCCCTAGCGGGGTAGTCTCTGCTACCACTAAAATCTCTCAGGAGTTGCTGGCTCTGGCACAGAGACTGCACCATCTTAAAGGGTCTGAGAGTGGCTGTGATTGAGAGCCCAGCCTCACCTCCACCCATGGAGACCTCGGACACCACCAGGACACTACAGCAACACCGGCCAGGGGCCAGCTGCCTTAGCTGCAGACCCACAAACACCAAGACTCCAGCTTCCCCACCCATGGGTTCCTAGAAAGTTTTTCCAGGGGGAGATTAAATGGCAGCCAAATAGGCAGACAGTTCTGGCGCCTTCTCACAGAACAGATAGAAGAAACAGCTGAATCAAATAATATTCACCCATAGTTGGTTAATTAAACACAGCTGGTGAGACAATCCAAGGACAGAAAGGTCAGAGATAGCCAGGAGACCAGCAGGATCAGAAATCTGGGCTGAAGGGAGAAATGTGTGCAGCTGAGACTAGAGCCTCAGAGGGAGACTGCCCTGCACCAAGTCCACATACATTGCGGACATGTGTAGCGCTCACCTGTGGAAGGGTGTCCACAGGGCTATTATTATTATTAGGAACCATGCTTTTCACCAAAGAGAAAACCATAATTTGTTGTAGCAATATCTTTAATGATACAGCTCCTAGGGCCATGGAAACTAAGGAGAAAATAAACAAATGGACTACACAAAATAAAAAGCTTCTGCACAGCAAAAGAAACCATCAACAAAACAACAAGAAAGCCCACTGCATGGGAGAACATACTTGCCAATGTTATCTCAGATAAGAGTTTAATCTCCAAAATTTACAGGGAGCTCATCCAACTTAACAAAGGAAGATAAACAATGGGAATCAAAAGATAATCAAAAAATGGGAAAAGGACCTAGTCACTTTTTGAAAGAGGACATACAGAAGCGGAGAGACATATGAACATGCTCAAAGTCACTAATCATCTCAGAGATACAAATCAAAACAACTTGGTATCATCTCACACCTCTTAGAATGGCTATCATCAACAAATCAGCAAAGGACAAATGCTGGTGAGAATGTGGAGAAAAAGGAACCCTTGTGCACAGCTGGTGGGAATGCAGACTGGTGCAGCCACTGTGGAGAACAGTGTGGTGTTTCCTTAAAACTTAAAAATGAAACTTTCATTTGACCCAGTGATCCCACTTCTAGGAATATATCCCAAGAAACCAGAAATACCAATCAGAAAGGATATATGCACCCCTATGTTCATAGCAGCACAATTTACCATAGTTAAGATTTGGAAACAGCCTAAGTGCCCATCAGCAGATGAATGGATTAAAAATTGTGGTACATATACATAATGGGATACTATGTCACTATAAAAAAGGAAGGAATTCCTACCATTTACAATAGCATGGAATGACCTGGAGAGCATTATGCTAAGTGAAATTATCAGAGAAAAATAAATGATCTCACTCATTTGTGGAATATAATGAACAACATAAACTGATGAACAAAAATAGATCCAGAGACAGGATAGCACTGAACAGACCGTTGAACCTCAGAGAGAAGGCTGGGAAGGGGGGTGTTAGAGATCAACCAAAAGATTTGTATGCATGCATATTAGCATAACCAATGGAGACAGAAACTTGGGTGGTGGGGGCTTACCCTCGGGGGTAAGAATGGAGGGAGAGGGGTGGTCAATTGGAAAAAAAAGGAGACATGTAATAATAAAAAAAAATTACTGCTGGAAAGTGAATCTGTGTCCAGATACCTGATGTCTTGAGGTGGCTGTGGTCTGTAAATGCTCATTCACAGATGGTGGCCTTGAGCTTGTTGTGGTGCAGACATTGTTAATTTATTGTCCAGAAATTTAATTCTCCAACTAATCATAGTTGTTGAACCTTTATTTGGTAAATCTCTTTACTCCTTCAGTCCTTATTAAGCAAATGTGCTCTACCTAGGGTGGTTTTTCTTTGCTTTCTGAGGTTTCCTGTGGCCTAGTGTCCTTGTGATCTCCCGATACAGACAGTGCTGCACTATCTCCGACCTTACGCCCTGCTGCCTCTGCACTCCTTACAATGCCTTCTGTCTTACTGCGTTTTCTCCTACAATAAACCTCTGCTCTGACCTCTTAAAAATTACTGTTTTCCATTTAATTGAATGAGTATTTTATAAGAAGATTCTTTGTAAATATTCCGGTCCTCATCAAACCTTTACCATGTCTTTTATTATAACTAGGGGCCCAGTACATGAATTTGTGCACCTTGAAAGGAACTGTGGGCTGCGAGGCTGCAGTAGGCACAGGGTGGGTCTCAGTCCATTTTCTACGACCCCACACAGCCCCTCCCACCACAGTCCTCATTCCCGTCTGCCAGCAGCCCTGCTCCTGCAGCCGCTGCTCCCACACACTGATGGCACCAGCCCCACTTGCACCCACTGATGGCACAGAGTGATTGGGGCCAGTGCCATCAGCGGGTACAAGCAGGGCTGGTGCCATCAGCAGGTGTGAGCAGCAGCTGCTGCCCTGATCACCCCTCAGGAACAGAGGGAAGTGGAGAAGCCTTCAGGGGCGATCAGGGCTGGCAGCCACCACTTGCACCCTCTGATGGCGCTGAGTGATCCGGACTGGTACCAGGCACCAACAGTGGGTGTGAGCAGTGGCTCTGATCCTGGCTACAGGTGTGTGTGGGGCTGCAACTGGCAGCAGGTGTGAGTGTCAGGCCAGACTGCAGCATGCACTGGAACAAAGAATTTTCAGTAACCACCAGGCACTCACCCCAATGACAGCGACCAGCACCCTGCTTTGGTCGGGCGTCCCTGCTTGCCTGTTCCACCATCCCGCCTTGGCCAACGCCTGTCATGTTCCGCACATGCCCCCTGTTGGTCAGCACACATCATAGTGACCAATTATTCAGTTTGTTTTTTTGGTTGTTCTGGTTGTTTCGCTGTTTAGTCTATTTGCGTATTGGCCTTTTATTATATAGGATTAAAGATTTTTGCATAAATTCATTATTGTTTTGATGATTAAAAATGGTGATTTCTAAACTCCATTCCACTATTCTGCATTTATTTATTGGCATTCTAGTTCAAAGTAGAGTTTTCTCATTTCTGTATTCATTTATTTATTTACAGGAGTATGCACTCATGAATTTCCAGTTCATTTAACAGATTACAATGCATTTCTAACATTATTTATTTTAATTCTTAAATTTTACAAGATTTGGCAATTGTGAACCACTTCAAGCTAGTTTCAGTTTTAAAGTCCTAAGATTTTAAAGTGTAGAATTTTTTTAGAAAACAAGATATAAACACTAGGTGCACTCTAACAGCGATACAGTATCCAACATCATTCCACAGGAAAAAAGAGAGGGAAAAGAAGGGAAGGAAAAGGCAAGAGGCAACTCATTTCACTTTAATTTATTTTAAAATTTAACTTAAAAATGTGTTCCTCATTTTTATCTAGCATTATTCTTAAGATATATATAAGACCATATATATAGTAATATTATATACACAGCTATATTAACATCTAATCTAATAAAGAGGGAGTATGCAAATTGACCATCATGCTGTAATGGTCAAGATGGCTGCGCCCACTTTGGAGACTGAATTCTCCTAACGAGCCTTAATGAGCAATCAGAAGGGACCTGAGGCTGTGCCCCCCCCCCCAACTGGTGGGGCTTGATGGGGGACTGCAGACCATGCTCACCACCCAGCAGTGTTTGACAGGGGATCTCAGGCCACATCCCCCCCTTTGGCACCAGGCTGGGGGACCTCAGGCCATGCCCCCTGCCAAACAGGGCTTAACAGGTGACCTCAAGCCACACCCACCCCCAGCACTGAGCCAGGGTACTGAGACCACATCCCCCACCTGGCGGGGCTTGACAGGAGAACTCAGCCTGTGTCCCCTACCCAGCAGGGCTTGATGAGGGACCTCAGGGAGTACCCTCTGCTTGGTAGGGCTTGATGGGGTTTCCAGGCCATTCCCCCAAAACCATTGCTGGTCTGGGGGACCTCAGGCCATGCCTCCCACTCTGGTGCTAGGCTGGAGGACCTCAGGCTGTGCCCTTGCCATGTGAGGCTTGATAGGGGAACTCAGGCCACACCCCTGACCTTCGAGGTTTGACAAGGACCTCAAGGTATGCCCCCTGCCCCTGCCCAGGCCAGGGGATAGGCCACACCCCCCACCCCGCAGGTCTTGATGAAGGTGGGGCAGCCAGGTCTGGATCTAGCCCAATGGGTTTGCAGCCGGCTAGGTCTGTGTCTTGCACAATTTTGAGGTGCACATAGGTGGGCAGAGATTTGACCCATGACATGCCCCAAACTCTGACACAAGGAAGATTTTCATATACATTTTATTAAATTTCTTTCATCTCTGACATTTCTATTATAGAGAAAGGGCAAATAGCAATATTAAAATATTTCCTCTAATTAATTCCCTTTTAATGTGCATTAATTTTGTGTACCAGGTCACTATTATAGTAATAATATAGATATATAGTAATACTAATTACGGTATTATATATATTTTTCTTAAGGTAATATATATATGTATTTATAATATATATGGTATTGTATATCTTTTCTTAAGGTATTATATATACACATACATATATAAAATGGTTATTCACTCTTTTATTTCTTTTAACTTGTCTTCATTTCAAATTTTAAAAAATATATGACTCCTTCATTTGCTCTTCATCTTATTTCTGAGATTTTGTAATTTTGATTTATGTTTTAATAAAATGTTTTATTCTTATTATCATTGAGCATATTTTCAAATAGTTGTTCAGCAGCCATCTTAGTTATCTGGTAGCTCTTGCCATTTTGCAATGCCTATTCACAAGTAACTTTTATTTTACCTAATAATTGTCCTAAAGCACAAGAGTAGTGATACTGGCATTTCAGACATGCTGAAGAAATTCCACAAAATTCTTCCTTTAAGTGAAAAGGCAAAAGTTATTGACCTCATAAAGAAAGAAAAAAGGTCATATGGTGACATAGCTAAAATCTATGTAAGAACAAATATTTATCCATGAAATTGTGAAGAAGGAAAAAAGAAATTATACTAGTTTGCCGAGAGACCACATTCATAAAATTTTCATTATAGTATGCCATTATAATTGTTCTATTTTATTATTATTGTTAATTTTTTACTCTGTCTAATTGATAAATTAAAACTTGATTATATGTATGGATATATGCATAGAAAAAAGCATAGTTTATATGTATATGGTTTGGTCCGTTTGTGGTTTCAGGCATTCACTGAGGGTCTTAATATATCTCCCACAGATAAGGGGACACTACTGTATATCAAATTGACAAATGTAACAGCCTGCAATTAATTTTAGATGTAATATTTACTAAACTATTTTCTTTATCATTATGAGGGAGAGATATTTGCACATAAAATGGATGGTAACATGCTATATGGTAAATTTTAAAATTGGATAAATGCAAATATATGTACGAAGATGGACTACATCATTAAGATAGCCCTTATACAGTTTTGAATGTAGAAACTCTGTCCTGAATGATTGATTTTGTTTGTGAGTTTTAATGATATTTATTTTAGAGAGACTATGACTAGATACATTAGAAAGAATTCCATGGTCCATACTGATTGGAGAAGTTATTCTCAGCTAATACAATGTGTATGTGCTTTCTAAACATACCCTGGATTAAAAGCTGCCGTATTTTTTAAAATTTTATTTTTAAATATATTTTTATTGATTTCAGAGAGGATGGGGGAGGGATAGAGAGATGGAAACATCAATGATGAGAATCATTGATTGGTTGCCTCCTACATACTCCCTACTAAGAATTGCGCCCTCAACTAGTCATGTGACCTTGATCAGAATAGAACCCAGGACACTTCAGTCCACAGGCTGACACTCCATCCACTGAGCAAAACTGGCTAAAGCTACTTTTTATGTTAATCCTCACCTAAGGATATGTTTATTGATTTTAGAGAGAGAGGGAAGGCAAAAGAGAGAGAGAGAAACATTGATACGAGAGAGAAATATCAATTGGTTGCCTGCCACATGCATCCTCACAAGGATCATACTCACTAGCAAGGTATGTGGCTTGACTGGGAATCAAACCCATGATCCTTTGGTGTATGAGATATTGCTTCAACCAACTGAGCCACTTGGCCAGGGTGAACTCCCATATTTAAGCAGGTAAACTCAGGTCCTGACTTTTATATTTAAAAGAACACTCTGAGAATAGAACATACTAGTCAGAAAGTGTGAGGAGACAGGGCTGTAATTATGGAGTCCAACTAGCTAGCTAGAGAGATAATTCAGGTAAAAGATTAGGATGGTCTGGACCACTGAGTCTTAGTGGAAGTAGTGAGAAAGACTCAGATATATTTTGAAGTTAGAACCAACAAGATATGCTGATGGATTGGTTGTGATAGGCATTTGAGTGTGTGTCATCTGCAGTTGCAGAGGTACAAGCTTGGAAAGGCCCTTTGTGCTTGGTGTAATGCTTGGGTTTTGCCATCTTTAATTCTTAAAATTTTATATTTCAAACTGTGCTTTGTACATCTGATAAAACAATGGATCAATCCTGTGTTTGAGCAATTTTTCATATTTATTTATTTTTCACAGCTTAGACTGAAAGACAGTATTAAAGTACCAACAGATTAAGCATTTCTGTTTTCTATTTATATATCTAAATGAGGGGCCTGGTGCATGAAATTTGTGCAGTGGGTGGGGGAGTTCCTCAGACCAGCCTGCCCCATTTCACATATTGGGAGCCCTTAGGGGGTGTCATACTGACGGCTTAGGCCTGCTCTCTGCTCCCCTTGGAGAGCGGGCCTAAGCCACAGTCTGGCCTCCCTTTGTGGGAGGCGATCAGGCTAATCAGGGGAAGCCACCAGCCCCATCACCCCGTGGCTGTAGCAACTGCCAGTCACCACAGCGACCAAGGTATTTTCATCAATAAAGACGCCAGTCCCTACGCCATGAAAAAATGACAAATTTCTTTAGACATTTTCAAGATGAGTCTTTCATAAGATATGACATTTCTTTCTTTCATTTTTTTTTTATCAGCACCTGAGGATATGTTTCCATTGATTTTTTAGAGAATGTGGAAGAGAAGGGAAAAACAGAGAGAAACATCAAAGTGAGAGGAACATTTTGATTGGTTGCCTCCCGCATATGCCCTGATCTGGGCCCTGGCCAGGGAGGAGCCTGCAACCTAGGTACATGCCCTTGGTCAGAATTGAACCCAGACCCTGCAGTCAGCAGGCTGAGGCATTATGCACTGAGCCAAACTGGCTAGGGCAGGATATGACATTTTTTATCCCTCCAGCAGTGGACCTTTATTTTTTTCCTCCAGGAGAATGGTGGAAAAACCCTAGATCGCCTTTTTGGATTCTTTTTACCCAAGTTCCTAAGAATATTACCAGTGGCATACAGTGAACTTAGCCAATGAGCAGTAAGAAAAAGGTGTTTCCTCTGTAGTGCACTCCAATCACCGGCTCCACCCCTGCCCCTCCAAGTCCAGCTCCATCCCTGCCCAGGCCTATAACCTCTGACCCAGGATGCAGGCCTGGTCAGGGGACCCCCAAACTCCTCTGATCACTGGCTTCACAGAGCCCAGACCTCTGTAATCACTCTCTCTTATCCTGCCGCTGCCATCACTGGCTCTGCCCTTGCCCTACTGGCAGCCTCTGGTCAAGGATACAGGCCTGGGAAGAGGACCCCCAGGCCCCTGATTTGTTGGCTCCACTGGTGCCCAGACCCCTGCAATCACAGACTCTGCCCCTGCCCCTATGATTATTGGCTCTGCAGAGCCCAGGCCCCTTCAATCACTGGACTAGCCCCTGCCCAGGCCTTATGCCTGGGTGGGGCACCCTCATATCCCTCCGATCACCGGCTGTGCCCCTGCCCCCTCTGATCACTGGCTCTGCCCTTGCTCATGCCTGAGGCCTTTGGTGAAGCCCTCTGGCCTTGGCAGGGGACCTCCAGCTCCCTCTAATCACCTGTACTGCCCCTCAGGCCCCCCACCTACCCCACCACCTGCCTAGCTAACAGGCCTGACCACTTCACTGGTGGGGCTGAGCCAGACAAGGCACCGCCACCTTGTAGCTATGGGTGCTGCCATCTTGTGGCTATGGGGGAGGCCATCTTTGTGATGGAATGATACCTAATTTGCATATTAGGCTTTTATTACACAGGATGTGGCTATGGGCAACACCATCTTGTGGCTATATGGGAGGCTACCTTTGGGACAGAGTGATGCCTAATTTGCATATTAATCTTTTATTAGACAGGATTAATGAGAGATTTATTATATATTTCATTTTAACAAGATGTACATTCTAATGGAATATACAGATAGATTTAGTTTAGTCATCAAAATCCTTCTGCTGCATCTTGGATACAAGCTTCTCAAAGAAATTACACCTTCCTCTAATAATAACACACCTACCCACAATTTTTGCTAATTTGAATAATTGTTATCTTTTTTACCTAGAATGTGCCTGGTATTTCAGACATTTTCTGAATATTTGCTAAATTATATTAATTAATATACTTTTATTCTATTAGGGTTTTTTGTTTTGTTTTGTTTTGTTGTGTGTGTGTGTGTGTGTCTGTGTGTGTGTGTGTGTGTGTGTGTGTAATAGGACCTGAGTTTACTTGCTTAAATATGGGAGCTTGCCTTGGCCAGGTGGCTCAATTGGTTGAAACACTGTTGGAGCAGATTTTAATATTCTAGTTTTATTTTTACACTAGGGGCCCGGTGCACAAAAATTTGTGCACTCAGGGTGCAGGGAGTCCCTCAGCCCGGCCTGTGCCCTCTCACAGTCTGGGACCCCTCAATGGATGTCCTATGATGGCCCCAGTCTGCCAGGCGCCTTGTGTGTGTGTGTGTGTGTGTGTGTGTCACCACTGGGGACCTGCCCCCAGCCGCATCTGAGGCTCGGAGCAGTCCTCCTATGTGTGTCTACCTGCCGGGGGCCTGCCCCCAGGCACACCGTCAAGGCTTGGAGCAGGCACCCTCTCTATGTTGATCTCTCAGACTCTTGCCCTCCCCTGCATGTTGTTCTCTTTTTTGA
>PVJC01015116.1:0-35492 GCA_004026665.1 Murina feae
AACATGTGGTGGCATTCTTTTACACTCTAATTTAAACATTTGTATGCATACAAATTGTGTGTGCGTGTGTAAGTAGAGACTGAAGTTCCAAAGAGAAAATAAACCAGAGAAAGAAGAAGAGAAAAAAAAGATCAGGGCACTGAATAGTTGGCATGCCATACTACAAAATGTAAATGAATTGATAGTATTAATACACAAGAAACATTTGCTAAAATCTTGCAACACATTAAGATTTGTCATTACAGTTCTATCACACAACAATGATCAAACAATGAATCATAATGCTTCATAATGCAGAACCCAAAGCTTGTCCATTTTCCTCATGAAAGTCTTGAATTTATTAAGTAATACTAGATAAATATAACTAGAGGCCTGGGGCATAAAAATTCATGCACTGGAGGGGGGTCCCTCTGCCCAGCCTACCCCCTCTCACAGTCGAGGAGCCCTCAGGGACAGGAGGCGACGCCCCCATCACACTTCTCTTACTGCCACTGCCGGCAGCACAAGCCTTGGCCAACCCTGGTTACCTGAGACTCGGGCAGCCATGGGCAGCCATGGGCATCTGGGCAGCTGGGCAGCCGACATCTGAGGCTTGCCTGTGCCTCAGGCCAGCCATGAGCAGCTGGGGGGCTGAGGAGACTGGGGGACTCCTGAGGCAGGAACCCCAGCAGGGCTGAGGGGACTGGGTGCCACCATCTTGTGGCTGTGGGCACTGCCATCTTTAAGGGTGTGGCAGTCAATTAGCATATTCCCTCCTTATTAGCTGTGGGCGCTGCCATTTTGTGATAGTGTGAGGGTCAATTAGCATAATTCCTCTTTATTAGATTGGATAAGGTTGAAAAAATTTGTTATACAAAATAATTTATTTCATAGGCTATTACATGGTTTTTATCTCCACAAAACTCAGAAAATCCTTTTCTAGACCGATGCTAGGTTCAAACCATTCCAAATTAGTACTGTAATGTATATGTTAAATGTCATGCCTAGCTAAAATCATTGAAATCATAATGGATAATTAAAGAACAAAGATTTTTAATTAAATTATAGTAATAATCAAAACAGAGAAATGTAAATGCCATAGCCTCAATGGCTAAAAATATATTGTTAAAAAACCATGATCTTAAAAATGGGTTTCATAATTCAGTACTCATGTTCCAGCAACTGTCCCAGGTTGGAGAGAGATGCAGGGATATTTGGATCTCAAAATGAAAGACATATGGTCTTGATTGCCTCTTGCAGCTACATTAAGAGTTCAGTGTAAAGAAAAGCTTTCCAAACGCCAGCTTGCAAACTAGGTTTTTATGTGAAACTCTAGTAAAACAGCAGCAGATGTTTCTATGCTATTAATTTGTTTGGGACATTTTGGGTGGGTTCATTCCAAATCAACTGTTATCCCTTGTCCAACAACTGCAGCACTCACTTCTTTTTTACACACAGAGAAAGGGGAAAAGGATGCTTCTCCTCGGGAATAGATTGTATCAATTTGCTGTATTAATGGGAAAGTGCCAGTACTTGTTTTGTTTTGTTTTTTTTTCCTCTTTTTCTGAAGGCCTTTAGAAACCAATAGAAAGTACATTTATTTATTTTACTTTTATTTTTACAACTGGGGATGTGGGTGATCAGTCAAGGAATCGCTGATGTAAAAATGAAGTGCATACTCTTGGTGAGTAAACATTGAGTAACAGCATGAGTTATATTTTAAAGACGAATGAAACAAATCTTGGTTGGTGGACATTCTAACCCTCTTTATATCGATGCGGATGATTGACTGATTTAGTCTGGGGCTGATTTACATAACAAAAACATCAGTAGCTAACTCTCGAATATCAGAGTCATTTCACTTCCATTCCTCCTCCCCAAACCCTGCAATCCATTCTCGCTGCTCGAGATATTGAGATCATCATTCCCTAGTTGTAAACATATCTCTGGTTGATTTTAAGTAGAACAGTGAATGTATTTTACTTCAGAGAGAAATAAGATTTTAAATACTTATGTTGTTCTTTAACTTAGTCATTTCCCCAATTGGGTATTAATCAATGTTTCCTAACAAAGTGGGAGGAAACAAGGGGCCCAACTGATTCTGGGGAGGCCAATGGGTTCACCCCTATCCAACCATCCTCTGTTAATAGGCAGTGCACTTTACCCGAAATTATATTTTCTGGCTGGTAATACTGTGAATATGCTCTTAAAAATCACTCTTGGTCCATACAGATTATTAATACCTTTCAAGATTATACAGAAATCCTTAATGAGATTCAAATGGAAGCCCTAAAGCCTATTTATGAAATTACTCAGGCTGCTAGCTGAAGTGCCAAAATAATTTGGATTTCAGTTTTGTTTCTAAAACAAATGTAATAAAGTATCGTTAACAAATTCAACTAAAATTGGTTCGTGTTCAAAAAGTCTGCACTTTCTAGTGTAATTAGAGACAAAAAAGTTTTAAAGCCCTAATGGAATTTTCAATACTTCACTCCTTAATTGGGAAACATTTTCTACTGGGAAGTATTTCCATGATATAAGAGCCAACTAAGAAAGCAAAGACTTTCTCAACATTAATCTAGAGATCTTTTGACATCATTGCTGCTCTTCCGGCCCACAGAAACAGCTAAATCCCACAATTTTCTCAATTGCTCTAAGAATAGAATCCATGTTCCTGCTAGATGAATACCTTTATAATCTGCCTACTAACCTGCTCACCTGTCCACTTCACCTACTGCCATTCTTGACTACCCTGCCCCTCTATATTCCAGGCCAACTGAGCTAATTTCAGTTCCTAAACTAGTCATTATCTCTGTAGTTTAGATTGCTAGTATATTATTTTCTATATCCTAAATTCTTAACCAGTTAACTACTATATATTCCATCAGTCTCAACGTTGATTTTTTTCACATATAGAATTTTCCTAATTCCTTTCTTCCTACAGCATCTACCTGCCCATCACTGTGTCACTAACATAGCATAAGGAAAATCTCATTTCTATGTGTGCACCTGGAACAAGACAGCCCTTACCTTTGTGAAAGCAGAATACATTTCACCTGTTAGTTTCATCCAACCTCCTTCATAGTAGGAACTGTTTCACATTACCATGAAATCCCCTTTTCCTACATGGCATTTGAATTTTAGAAGCTGTGTGATAATATGCTTGGAATTGAACACTCTTAGTAACTACATCATCAGCAAAGAATTTGTTATGTAGAGGCCATGTGCCTGCATTTCTTGAATGTGTTAATTCTGCTAAATAAAAAATGTATTTTCTAAACTTAACTTGTTTCAAACTCAGTCTCTTCTCCAAACTCCCTCTCCCCTTTAGTCCTTCTGTTAAACCATGCTTCTCCCATACTCACCCCTGTCTCAAAAACGCTCCAATTTTCCCATCTCAGAGTAAAAGCCAAAATTGTTATAATGGTCTACAAGACCCTGTCTACCATTTGCTCATCCATTACCTCTCTCACTTCTTTTTATATACTGCCAACTTACTCACTCTGTCCCAGCCTTTGAAATAAACTAAAATAAATACACTAAAATCCCGACCTTATTGTCTATAATTGCATTATTGCAATTATTCACATGATAGAATTAAAAACTGAGAAGAATAAAATACAAATAGATTATACCTAATGTCTAAAACTACTTTTATTTATTCTTGCAGTTTTACCAAAATTGATAGAAGAGTTCTAGCAAATTTTTTTCTTTAGCTCTTAGAAAAATATAAACTATAAACTGTTCCAAATTCTTTAACAAAACTAACACACACACAGCTATTTTGTTAGTCATTATATGATCTAATCTTTGGAAAGATAAAACTACATTATAACCAAATCTCAAATAATCAGAAAGCAAATAGGTTTGTTTGCTTTTTTACCAAATATTACTCATTTAGAATCTTTAAACACACACACACACACAAACACACATACTGCTTTGGTAACAAAATGAACATAGAAAATCTTCAAAGTTATGAAGTTTAAAATTCACATTATATATAGGCAAAAGGCTCATGTTTGTGAAACATCTTTCAAGTTTAAATCATTTCTTGATATTGCTGCTATTTAAAAGTGATAAGTATGAGTATAAACATATAAATATTTATGTACCTTTATTCACCTGGATAAAAAATAAATATGTATGCCTCCCCTAACTTATAGTGAATTTATTTTTATGCAGAAGCATGGGTATGTTGGACTCCTAGTTAACCAGAAATCAGTTAAAGCAAACCCTTAGAAAAATTCCATTTAACCAAAATATACTTTTGCTGACCATGTTTTAAAAACAGTTTTATTTTACACTATGCCCACCTGTGTATTTATTTTCAAGGTGGATCAATGACCTGGGCACTGCAGCCTTACTCTAGAGCCCAGTCTTAATAGCCACTCTATACTACCTCCCTATAGCATTGGTCTAAGGCTACTGACATTCATTTCTGCTTTCACCTTTTTCAAATAAGTACTTGTTACTTACCGAATGTCCTTTACAAGCAATGCTTATTTGAGTCCTAGCTCTAAGCTCTAAATTATTAACTACACTAGAGACACAGTGCACAAAATTCTGCACTGGGTGGGGTGGGGGGTATCCCTCAGCCCAGCCTGTCCCCTCTCACAGTCAGAGAGTCCCACAGTGGATCACTCCCACAGAAGGAGGCTCAGGCTAACCGACACAGCGCTGCCAAGCTGGTAGCCTGGGCCCCCTATTTGGGCCAATCGATCACAGGGCTTTGCCATCGATTGCCCCAAAGAGGTATGCACTGCCCACCGGCCGGGGCTCCAGGATGGATCGCCCCCACAGAGGGAGGCCCCACCCACTCACCACAGCCCACAGGTCCGTGGCCTGGGCCTCCCTCTGCAGGGCGATCATGAGGCGATGGTCATGTCCCCGACCAGTCACATGGCACCCGCCTTGGCTAGCCTGGCACCAGCAGGTGTCATAACGTGGTCATCTGGAAGGTCACCCAGACAGTTGTTCTGCTGTTGGGTTGTTCAGTCAATTTGCATATTACACTTTTATTATTATAGATGGGTGTTGTATTGTTAGGCTGGATGCATAGTAGAGAGATTCATTTGATCATTCATTCATTTATTCATGCATTTATATTTAAGTATTTTATTCTATTCAGAACCTAGACACATTAGCTTACCAGGCTATTCACTTAAGTGTGTCAATTTTTTTCTTGGAAAATTAAAAGTGTGTGCTTCTGAGGCAAATGTTTAAAATAAGGTACAGGAAGCTTAAGGTATGGCTATTCCACTACCAATAGACCTTTCTCTCTTTTTTTTAAAAAAATTTATTGTTGAAAGTATAGCATATGTCCCTTCCCCCTACCCCCACTGACCTCTCCTAGCCTGCCTCCTGTCCCACGTCAGCCTTTACCACCCTTTTGTCTGTATCCATGGATTATGCATATATGCATACAAGTTCATTGGTTGATCTCTTCCCACCCACCTTGCCCTGCCTTCTCTCTGAGGTTTGACAGTCTATTCAATGCTTCTATGTCCCTGGATCTTTTTTTGTTCATCATTTTGTTTTCATTAGATTCCACATACGAGTGAGATCATGTGATACTTATGCTTCTCTGACAGTTTATTTCACTTAACAATAATGCTCTCCAGGTCCATCCATGCTGTTGCAAATGGTAAGAGTTCTTTCTTTTTTATAGCAGCCATGTAGTATTCCATTGTGATAACAGACCTTTTCTACTCTTAATCAGCTAGTGAAAAATATGACTTTAAGACTTTCTTACATTATTTCTGAGGATAGACATGAGGAAAAAAGTAATTTATAACTCATAAAATATAAGAGATCATGTCAAATTGCTAATGATCCAGAAATTCAAGATTGGTTTAATATTAGAAAATGTATATATGAATTCACTACATAAATAAATAAGGTATGAAAAACACACATGCCATGCTCAACAAATCTAGAAAATTTATTTCATACAACTTAAAATTCACTCAGAAAAAATACTCAAAAAATTAAGAGAGTGCATGTGGAAATTTTAGAACAAATATTATATTTAATAGGAAAATATTAGAAGCAGTCCCTTTGAATCAGGAGTAAGAAAGGAAAGCTTGGTATCATTGTTCCCATTCAACCTGGTTCTAGAAGTCCTAAAAAATAAAGTTAGCAAAAGTCACACCAAAAATTCCTACCTTAATGTTCCTGCAGTCATAGCATCAATTACCATTGTTCCACCACCATGGTTTCTAAGTGGAACCCTGTAACTGGGACTCATAACAGAGATAAAAAGATAGGAACCAAGTGGACATCTCAGACTGACATGAGTGAGCCTATCTGCTGTTGAAATCTTTTTCACATCACATTTCAATGTCTTGATTAATTCAACATCGGAGGCCATAGACCCCAGGTTCAATCAAAATACAAGTAGGCAAAAGTTGTGCACAAAATTTCCAACCACAACTACTTCAAGGGCCAGAACAAGTGAGTTTAAATAAGAGTCCAACTGCAATATGTTGAGTATTCTTTCTTATCTCTACTGCCTCAATCTAGGTCTAGGAAGGTCCAGGTAAATCAGCATTAGACCAGATGGTTGTCCATTGAGAGAGAGTCAATAAAAGGCTTGATTGAATCACAGAGGCCCCGCTGGTCAGACACTCAGCTTGAATTTAGGTGGCAGATTGCACCATGGAGTTTAGGAGGCCAGGGCACTGTGGGGTGTGAGGCAGAGGTGACCTAGGTTCCTAAGATTGCTGCAAGTGCCAACCTCTCTCAATCCCCTTAGAGGCTAAACCTATCAATGACAGTTTGTGGAGGTTATGCTCCTGCCACCATCATGGCAGCCCATGATGCCTGATGCCTGGTCTTAGATCCAGGCCAAGGGCCTGTTGTTCTGAACAATGGAAAAGACAGTGTCCCTGCGCCAGTGGAAGTAGAGGCCATTAGTGCCTTGGAGACCCAAGCAGTGATGAGAGGACCTAGGTTCCCACACCCACCTTTCAAGCCTTTAAGTATTGCTGGGAATAGGGCTGTGGGTGCTGAGGGTGAATGAGTTTGAGCAGTTTGTACACATGTTTCTTAACCATTTGTGGTGCAGCTTCCAATAAGGGCATGCTTTTCAATTGGGCTATTTGTCCCCTCCTGCACACATGTGGGGCACCTGAATAAATGCTAATAGTGTGTCACATGTGTTGTGAAGACCTCTTCATTCCTGTCATATGTTTTATGGTGTATTTTTTATGCACTATGGATTCTAATTTTAATGTCAAATTTAGTGATCTTTTTCTTTTTCATTAGTGCTATTTATCTCTTGTTCAATTACCCCAAAATTACAAAACATCATTCCTATATTATTTTTTGTGGGAGAAAAAGGGATGCTCATCTTTTTCAAATCTTATTTTTCAATTACAGTCTACTTTCAATATTATTTTGTATTAATTTCAGGTGTACAGCATAGTGGCTAGGCAATCATATACTTTACAAAGTGATCCCCTCAATATTTCCAGTGGCACCATACAGTTATTACAATATTATTGACTATATATTCCCATATTTTTTATAGTTTTTTTTAACATTTAGAGCTTTAATCTGTCTGAAACTTATGTCTTTGTAGAAGGTGGAATAAGTCTACCTTTATTTCTTTTCCATATAGCAATAACCTATCCTCATAGCACTTTTTACTGAAAAATATTATCCTTCTTCCAAAATTGTAATATCAGCTGTAAATCAAGTTGCATTTGCCTTTGGGTCTGATTCTGGGCTCTCAGTCTGCTGTTGATCTATTCACCTATGGAGGCACCAGTCTTCATTACTACAGCCTTAGATGGAATTTTTATATCTAATAAAGCAAGGCCTCCTACCTAATTCTTATTCTTAGACCTGTCTTAGTTATTTTTGGTTTCTTGCCCTTACATAAAAATTTTTATATCAGCTTGTCAGTCAGTCACACACACACACACACACACACACACACACACACACACACATCCCTACTTGATGATATTTTTATTGTAATGGAAAGAAAGGAAAAAAAAAAACCAGAATCCTTTCTCAAAAGGTAAAATGACTCCCACCTAAGATCCACCATGATTACATATTGCCTAAAAGGATAGAAGTTTAACAACTTTTTTATTCATTCCACTCTTTCATCTCTGTAACAAGTCTTTATACTGTAGCCCGGTTGCCAGAATGAAATCCGAAGAGTACAATCTAATGGAAATACAGGGATTCAATTTTAAACTAATGAATTTTAGAGTTAGCTTCCATTCAACAAATTATCTGCTGTATTATTTTAGTGCATGCATCATTTGTATGATTAAAGGCAAATTCCTTAAAGATAGAGAACAATTTGCTCGGTCCTATTAAACATTTCAGTACTTGTATTTTACCCAGTTGTCTTAAATGCTTTTCAATTTTTTGAGGCTCTATATAGGTCATGCACAACAAAGAGTTAATGTTTTATGTTTAATCATTCATTTTCACAATAATCCTGTAAGCTAGATACGTTATGTCTACTTTTATAGCTACAGAAACTGAACCTTAGAGAGGCTGAATAACATGCCCAAGGAAAGACGCCCAAGAAATAGCAGGACCTGGACTGAAAGCCAAGTTGTTCTAACTCTAAAGTAGGCTGAGTAAATGTTTGTAATAAATATAAAGATGGCTGTAGCCCTCAGATTTACAAGACACCAATGTGGATGCACTGTAAGTGATTAAAGATGTATGATGTTAATTGAGTTTTATTTACTTAAATCATTCATTGTTGATAGCTCGAGTCTACACCAGACCTTGTGATTCCTACTCTGGAATTATTCCATTTAGCTGTGGCTAGACCTACACATTTTCCCTCTTGCCAAGAACCTCAGCCCGTCCAGGAAGCCTCACATACTGATCTATAACTAGATTTAAACTTCTGCAAACAACTGCTTAACAGACTGTCTTTTATGTCATTCAAACCAGAAGTCCAGTGGCAATATGCCACCACAAGTTCTTTCTAATCTGGTAGCTATAAAATTTGCTCTAGCTTTACTTCTCTTTCTCTCTCTCGCTCTCTCTCTCACACACAAACGTACATATAATCTAAACTGCTCTGTCATTTTTCTTGACTTAAAATATGTTTCAAATTACAGTAAAATTTCTTTGGTCCACTAAAAAAAGTACACACACACACAAAAAAAAAAAAAAAAAAGAAAGAAAGAAAGAAAAAACCTCAGCCCTGGCCTGTGTTGCTCAGCGGGTAGAGCACCGGCCCTTAGGTTTGATTTCAGCTCAAGGGCATGTACCTGGGTTGCAGGTTTGATCCCAGGCCCTGGATGGGGCACGTGTAGGAGGCAACCAATTGATATGTCTCTCTCATTCCCTTCCCTCCCTTCCACTCTCTAAAATAGAAAGCAATGGGGGGAAAAAATTATCCTTGGGTGAGGATTAAGAAAAAAACCTCAGTATAGTTAGCTAGTTTCCCTTTTTTGTATAAATTATGTAAAGCAAATTTAACCTTTTAAAATGACAATGTCATTATACAGTGGAAACTTCAAATTATATGAAAGAATAGATAACTGCTAATATCTGCATTTGATGGGGTTTTGGTTTCACCCTATGACGTATCATCCATAAAGCCATTTTATTTGTTCATATGTGCCTATTCTTAAAACTTTATTTTTTTCTCTCTAAATTGTCAGCTTTTCACATACAATAGGTTTTAAGTACCAGACTATAAACTACGTAGTTAATACTGTTTATGAATTGTCAACAGAGTCATCATAATAACATGCCCCACCCATTTCAAATAGGTATTTGAATTTGGCCCACAGAAATGAGGTTGCAAGATAAATTGATTCAGTTAAATTTTACATGATTCAATTCTTTTCAACAAACTTTTGCACACATCTGTGGCTAGTTCAATACTCCAGGAACCCAGGTCCCTGTCCTTTGTTCCAGAAGCAGATCCTGTGACAACATTTTGAGTGCCATCATGTTTAAGGGAGAGGGGATACAGACACAGATAAAAGAAAGCCAACACAGAGTGTATTCAAGAACAGAGAAAGAGCCATTGTACACAATGGTCAGTCCCATTAGGTCCCTCCAGGGCAGTATGTGGAACACCCCTCAGTTATCCCATCAGAGAAAAAAGCTGAGGTACAATTATGCATTAAATCCTGCCAGGGGAAACAAAATGAAACAAATGCCTAGAGTTGATTGAGGGCTACTTCCAGGCATGCCAATTCCCAAAGTACCTACATGCACAGCCCAGCATGGGGCCAGACGAAGAGTCACAGGTATATGCAGGAGGAAGTCACTGCCATGTACAGAAGCAGTGAGTGCAAAGGAGATGTGGTGAGCCTGTAACATCTACTGTAACACCCTACACTGCACAAGAAGAAAATCTAGGATTGCTTCTCTGTTCCTGGTTCTGTTGCTGGCACAATGAAGGACAAATGCTTCAAGTACCTTCTGTGCACAAACTCTATAACGCGCACTTCGGGGAAAAGCAAAGGGGCCCAGGACAGGCCCTGCCACCCACGGCAGCAGTGGTGAGCTGTTCCATCTGGTGGAAGAGTTCTCCCCATGCTTTAGAACTAGGTTTTAAATTCTTCAAGAAGACCATGAGCAGAGGACCTGCTATATATCCCACCTTACATATGACAATACAAGTTTCCTCCTGAAGAATCACATTCCCATTGGTTAAAAAGTCTTTCTGTCTTTCTTATTTGGGTCCAGTGTAATATAAGTCTATGCAAAATTACAAGGAGGTCAAGGGAAAAGGAAAAAAATAAAAGGAGAGACGTCCATGCTGTTGTTTATGCTTACGAAACATGTAAATATGTTCCAGTGGTTAAAAGTTAATGTTTACAAATTTGGTAGAATGTGCTTTGTCCCTGCACAATAGTCCATTTGTTAATAGTGACATATTTATCTGGCCTCTCCTGGTCCTAGGAAAAAATTATGTCAATTTTCCCTTAGATTGCCTTCCTATTCTGTCACACAAATTATTTCATGAAACTTGAATCCAAATGTTCTGTTCTTTTTCAATTTCTTTTCACCACAAATTCCAGAGTTCTGCATTTCATGGCTTTTCAGTAACAACTCAGTCTTTTTATTCTAATAGCAAAACACAATACTGCTGTCTTTAATCAAGCAACGTTTGACATGTCTTCAATAGTAAAGATTCAGGCTTTTGTGTTAAAAAAAAAAAAAAAACTTTTAAAGATAATGACAGTGATGTAAAATATCATCTTGCTGATGCATTCTCCACTCTAGGATCCTCATGAGTACATTTCCCATCCATTGCTGCCACCCTTTTGCTCCTTACTTTTCAATGCAACATAATCAGTACATGTACAGAGACTGTCCTGTCTTAAAGATTTCTCATTAGACAAGCAAATATTTATAACATACTGAAGTATCTAGAAATTTTAAGATAACAATATCCTATGTCTTTGCTAAGATCTAAGATCTAATACTGAAAGAACATCCTCATGAAGTAATTCAAAGCAAACAAATGAACAAACTATAAAATCATCCATATAAAATTAAGTGTCAGCAAGAATGTTGTTCCCTTTAAGTCGTCATCCAGGCAATACATGTCTGCAAAATGATGGGGTCTCTAAAGACCTCTGAGGTCTGGCCCTGCCTACATTGCCAACCCAAATGCACATCATCTTCTCTAGTTTGAATAGGAATAGCTCTTTCCTGCCTCTAGAATTTTAAACAACTACCTGGAACACTCAGCTCCAGTCCTTTACCCGCCTAATCTATAGGCGTCCTTTAGGTCTCAGATATCTTTAACCTCCACAGAGACTTCTCAACTGACCTCTAAATACAAAGTAGATCCTACCACCATTGTCTGTCAGATTATTCCTTCTTTCCCTCATAAGCTTCATCACAATAGGCATGCACTCGGATCTTATTGATGGCATGTGTGGCTGTGAGACCAGGAAGCATTTCTATTTTTTGCATTATCAGGTACCCATCATCTATCACACTTAGTGACTCCACAATTAATATTCATCAATTAAATGGATAAATGAATAACAATTTTTACTCAAAACTTTGGCATAAAGATCTGCATATTTATTATTCATTGAGATTAATGAGAGACATGACTTCCTGATTCCTTGAAGCTGTATTACACTAGCTTTTCAGGAGCACAAACTAGAATTTATTGGCTTTGGTTTCCTTTTTCCTAGAACAGTGTTTGGCATACTGTAGGAACATAAAAAGGTTGTAGCATTAAGCGAATCAATGAGCATATGGTAGTTTCCAAATTTTCGCATTAGTCAGTGGCAGGGAGTATATCATATTATCAGTGCTCTTTATCTTCCAGTCTCTAAAAGCATTACATTTGCTTTTGAGATTTCTTTTACTTGTTTGATTAAATAAAGCCAATATAAAATATTGAGTTAGGATGGATTCATTGTTTGTGGTTTTTTTGCATTGTTCAAAGCAGATTGTAAAACTCTTCTGGATTTTGGACAAAATATATTTGTTAAGCTAAATGTCAAATGTTGGCTTAAGACACTACTTGGAACTATCATTTGTAATAACAGAAGCCAGGATGTGATTGAAGCCAGGATATAATAGTAAGTTATGAGAAAACAAGCATGGATTCAAATAAACTTACAGTCAAATCCTAATTTAGCTACCTGAAAAATACATGACTTTCGGCAAATTACGTAGACTCCCTAAAGGAAGACTCCTTTTCATAAATCACTTAATAGGGATAATTATACTCATAGTTTTGTAGAGATTGGAGCAAAATTAAATTAAACAAATAATGTGATGGTGCACATACACATGCAATTAGTAACTTCCTAATACAGGATAGCTATACTAATACAAGTTTTATTAGTAATTATTTTTTTGTTGGGATATGTATTTAAATTCTCTAATCTATTATTCTGTCTCCTTTACTTCTGTTTATGCACCTACTACCTGACACTTGTTCCATCTCAGAAATTAGTTTCTATTCCTTCACAAAGCCATTCCTTTTATCAAAATTCTGCATCTGGCTTTTTTCACTCTCCTAAAATTTCTTTCTGAATAACTTCATTTTTCAATAAAACCCAAGTTGATCCCATTTAAGGCTATCATTCTTACAAGACAATGGTTTCTTCAAATACATAACTAATTTGTTACAAATAACTGTCTTTAATATGGGTAAATCTATCCTATATAATAAAAGGGTAATATACAAATTGACCCTAACAGCAGAACCACTGGGAATGATTGGTTACTATGACACACACTGACCGCCAGGGGAGCTCTGATTAGCCACAAGCCAGGCTGATGGCTGCCAGTACAGTGGTGGAGGTGGGAGCCCCTCCTGCCTCCTCAGTAACGCTAAGGATGTCCGACTGCAGCTTAGGCCTACTTCCTGCTGGCAAGTGGATATCCTTCAAGGGCTCCCAGGCTGCCAGAGGGATGTCTGACTGCCAGCTTAGGCCTGTTTCCATAGGAAGTGGGCCTAAGCCAGCAGGTGGACATCTCCTGAGGGGTCCCAGATTGCAAGAGGGCACAGGCCAGGCTGAGGGTACAAAATTTTGTGCACTGGGCCTCTTAGTCTAATCTAATAACCCTCACTCCGTTACACCCACAAGCCATGCCCACAAGCCACGCCCACCAACCAATAGGAGCAGGTATGCAAATTAACTCAACTAAGATAGCGACAGCCACGGAGCTGGAGTTGCCCCAGGCAATGGAGGAAGCCAGGGTCCTGCGGGCCCTGAGCTCTACTCAAGGCTACAAAGTTTCAATTATACAAGATAAACCCCAGATACCTGCCAGGGTGGGACCTCAGGTTGCCAGGGGCAACCTAGGCTTCGAGTGGGGAACCAAGGCAACAAAGTTTCAATTATAGAAGTTAAATAAATCCCAGATACCCGCTTCCAGCCAGGCACCCCAGTAGGGACCCAAACCTGAAGGGGCTGTGGGCAGCCTGAAAACGGTCCTCAGCCCCTCACCCAGGCTGGCCAGGCACGCCAGCAGGTGGACATCTCCTGAGGGGTCCCAGACCGCGAGAGAGCACAGGTTGGGCTGAGGGACCCCCCCCCCAGTGCACAAATTTTTGTGCACCGGGCCTCTAATATACGTATAAAAGGCTAAGCAACCATCTGACTGTCTGACTAGTAGCTATGACCACCAGGGGGCAGACACTCTAACTGGTAGCTATAATGCACACTGATCACCAGGGTCAAACACTCAATGCAAGAGCTGACTGAACTGTGGTGACTTGGTAGTGGCAGTTCTTGGGTGACACACCTCGGAACCAGAGAGGAGGGAGCCTAATTTCAGGGTGCATCACCCGAAAATCACCCTCTCGCAATCTGGGGGGATGCTGGTGAGCCAGTTTCAGCCCAATCCCCACTGGCCACCTGCTGTAGTGACCCCGCTCACTCTGCAGATGCCCTTTAAGCTGCGGCACTGCCCCAGGTCGCAGCTTAGGCCTGCTCCCTGCTGGCTGGGAGGGACTGGCTGGGGAGGGACCTCGAGAGATTGGCTCCAGGGCATACCTGGCCCTTCTGGCCCAGTCCTGCCCGGCTGGCCATCTTCTAATTCATTTCTTTTCAATGTGCATGAATCCGTGCATCAGGGCACTGGTATTTTATAAATAGCAGACTCGTGTAGTTTGCACTCATACTTAGAGAGGCAGTTCCAATACTATAAAACTGCTAGCATAATAGGAAGGACAAGAGTATGCAAAGAAAGCCAAACCAGTTTGATGCATTAGCAAATACATCCTGTAGCAAATGGGTCTCTGGCCAGATGATATTACTAATCAAATGAGTCCTGATTTAGAATAGCTGAAGTCAAAAAGGAAAGAGTGTCCTCAAGCAATACATATGAACAGCGCAGCTGATGACAAGTTGACCAAAATTTTCCTCAGGAGAGGCACTAGAAATGTCCTAGCCCCAATCGAAGTCTATTCTAAGACAGCCAAATACGTCTTTCTTTAAAGAGAAGCATTCATAAAGACTTGCGCCATCAGTTATCTAGAAAGCAAGGAGAGGATCAAAATACACTGTCAGCTGTCGATTCCTTTCTGTCCTTTAAATCAAACCATTGTGAACAAAGAGGCTGGGTACATGTACCCCTAGAAAGTGCCATTGTTCAACATAAGATGTTTGCCAGAGACCCTATGTACTATGCACATGTCAGCCCTGTTTCTAACTCAAAGGACTGTAGCTTTATGTAAATCCAATTTGTATATCAACTGCAAAAGTGATATTCTCTCTGGGACAATCATCTCAGATAAAATGTGCTGATACTGTTCAATTTCAGTGCCTTAATTAAATATGTCATATCCCGAGGATTTTTATTAAATAGAAGGAGTGATGAGAAGTGAGGTTTCCACAAAGATCACATTGCTGTAGCTGTTATTGGAAATAAACGTTCCACATTAAAAAATGTTCACCATCTTGGACATCAAAAAATCCCAGAATCAGCATACCCATGTTGCTGTTTGTAGTACAGTCACATAGCTGTGACATTTTCTATTTTCCCCCATCAATTTCCAGTCAGCTGTAATTCATTAAGAAGTTGTTCAAGCCAAATTAAATTTTCCAGAAACTGCATCATCTGACATAAAGGAACTCTGCTTTGGTAATAGAGTCAGAAAAGACTAGCTGGTTTTTAAGCATTACTCCTTTAATCTCATGTAATCCTGCAACGCATACACAATGCACATTATATTTTCTATAATAATCAGTGCACACGAGCACATTATTGCTTCAAGGAACTTTATGATTATTGAATATAAAAATGTCTTTCTAAAAACGGTTTTAACTGTAATTTGTCTCATTTTGAAGCAATAATGTGCTATGATTTTTGGACTGAAATTAACAGTTTTTGAGAAAAGCTGATTGTTTATATGCCATTTTAACATCTATGGAAAAACCTGAGTTTGCTTGAGACTAATCAGAGGCATAAACATGTGCTTAGTGTTAAATTTGAGAGATGGTTGTATAAGAAGTTCTTCTTTCACCACAACTCTATTGGAATCAATGTAAGAGCTGAAGTTGAGAATGGAGAGCATATGCAATCTGTACTTCTTGGACACCAACATGTTCCACTGAATTATTTCCAGTGCTTCTAAAGGAATAACGATATATAGAGTGGCTCTAGTTCTCCAATTACTACTTTAATCAAAGCAGTTCTGTTATAGTCCTCAACTTTGACCTGTTCCTCTCTCACACAACCTATGCATTCACACATTACATCTTGACATCCTCAAACTGTTCTGTGTATTGTGAGAACCTTCAACTGAAATAATGATATGGTGGCATAACCTGATAGCTGGCATTATAAACTTGGCAGTTATTGCCATGTTTTTCTGGACAGTAATTTTCTGTATATTTATATGATTGTGTGTGTGTATGTATGTGTGCGTGTGTACTAACACATAATCTTACTTTTATTTTGTAAAAATAAAGAAGAAATAAAAATAATAAAATGCTGACATTACTAATAAGCATTGGCCTCAAATATAATTATAAATCTAAACTGGGCATATAGAAAGGGTTCATTTTAATTTCAACTGAATAGTTCAGTGGAAATGTTTCACTTGGGTAGGAAAATATGAAATAAAGGAACATGTATGAATTGTAAAAAAATGTTGTCAAATATTATGTTTAAACAGTAAGGTATAATTAGAAATTACATGTTTTAGCTTTTTTGTTGGACTGGAACTTCTTGCCTTACTATATGTAAGACTATTATTCATTTTTTTCCATTGAGAGTATAGGAGGGTGTCTGATGTTCTACACCATAATATTCTATTTCCGAGGCATCAAAATGTTACCAATGACATATCTTTTCCAATATCCTGAAGTAATAATTAAGAAATATGAAGTCCAGATAGTTAAAGAAACTAATCTAGAGATTGTTATAAGCTCACAAAGCAGGTATCAGTGGTCTTTCTACTACTTATCAATCTATAATTATAAATTATGTCCTTCAAAGAAACAAAAGTGGTGTGTGGTATGGTGTGTGGAGAGAGAGAGAGAGAGAGAGAGAGAGAGAGAGAGGGAGAGAGAGATGGAATTTAAGGCACTGGTTCATGCAATTGTGGGGACTGCAACTCTGAAATCTGTGAGGGGGTTGCAGGCTGGAAACAGGGAAGAGCTACTGCTGCAGCCAAGTCCCAGCAGTCTGGAGGAAGACTTCCCTCTTCCTCAGGGCACCTCAATCTTTTTCTCTCGAGGCTTCACAATTGATTTGATGAGATATACCCACATTATGGAGGGAAATCTGATTTACTAAAAGCCTACTGATTTCAACGTTAATCTCATTTAAAATTTACCTTCATAGTAACATCTAGAGGGATGTTTGACCAAATATGTGGGAACCATGGCATAACCAAATTGGCTCATAAAAGTAATCATCAAATGGTGCTAAAATATGCAGTTTATGAAATAAATAAAACCAGATGCTATCAACATTTTGATACACAAACAGCCAATGGTTTAAATTAAATCCAAAATCTGTAGCTAGGTTATTTTGTTTCCTATCCAGAGAAGGTTAAGTATAGAAAGTTGGAAGGTGGGCTAGCTTATCCAGTAGCTAAAAAATCTGGCTGCAGTATAAATTTTACTCATTCTTTTCAGCATAAAATTAATTTTCTCCAAGTTGCTTTTCATTGATGTTGCATTTTTCAGGTTCATGTTATGAATATTTAGTCTTCCAGAAAGTAATTTTATCTTTCCTAAAAGGCCATTTTTTTAGCAAGCTCCAGAGAATTTCCAATAGGGCAAAAGGTGGTCAGTGGAACAGATTGCCCGCTAGAATATATTAATTATTACTGTAGTATTCATTTGAAAATGTTTGTTTAATGACCTAGGAAAATATTGCATAGATCCAAGAATAAGAACAATAATTTACTGGCAGACAAGTTTCATGCTACCATACTAACCCTAAAATAAATGATTCCATCATGTACACATGGGGAGGAAAAGATAAGTACATGAATTTAATTACAAATAAATTACAATTTTATTCAAATCCTAAAATACAGTTCCACATGACTTTAATCACTGGGGGTAATAAAAATCATAGAATATAGCAATTTTAAAGGCAGAATATTTCTAAACTATGCTCCTCATTTTCCTAATGAGCAAACTATTGCCCTTGACAAAGGTCAAACAGCTTGTTAGGCATGAACCATGTCAGAAAACTTGGTGTCTTATGTTTTTTCCCACTATAATAGGTGGTTTCCCAGTGAGAAAGCTCTTTATCCAAGATTACATTAATCAAGTTTGTAAACTACCTAGTAACAAGCACACAATCTGGTAATTTACCAACTAGCTAACTATAAAAAAAAGAACTATCATATATTCTCAAAATAAGCTTTTTTAATGAGAAAAAAATAATGTGAAATATTTCTCATGGAAACATTAGGTCATGAAACAGCATTAAGGAAACCAGTTACATAAGAACAATGTGACATGTAAGGAATCATTCACTAAGAAATACATGAATATTCTAGTGTTTTTAAGTAGTATAATGAAACTATACATTTAGCTTCCAGGTACAATACGTTGAATAACAAATTTGCAATTATATTATATAATTCCCTTTTAAACAAACCTAAAAGAAAACTTAGAACTATATCTGAAATAGAGTGTATCCTCAAAAAAATACTTGATAGGGTTGGAAAAGGTTTTATAGTATAGTCATAATAACACTAGTCATTTTTAAAAGCAAATGCAATTCTTAACATATCTGGAAAAACAAACATACAATCCCTCTCTACAAGTAGCATCATTCAAAATCGAAGTGGACAAGCCAGGATTAATTTTGTTACCATGGTCTTACATCTTTTTGTGTGTCTAGTCCATTTTTTTGTGCCCTCAAAACATCTATATAGCAGGTAATAAGAGTTAGTGTTTACATGCCTCCCCCAACATGAAGAGAGATCTGAGATAACATAAATATGGCCATGTCATCAAGAGCTAATGATTTTCCTAAGTGGCCCTTAGATTTGGGCCTGTTTTCACCCTTTAAAAGGACCATAATGCTCCCTCTTGAGATAAGAAGAGGGCTGCAGATAAGAACAGTTCTAACTTCCCCTGAGAGGGAGAGATTACACTTAAAAGTTGATTGTGTGACTTGTGTGTATGTATAAATAAGGGCCAGGTAATTACTTGCATTATATATTCATGATGGAATATTAGTTTTCATTACTGGAATGTTTGAATGCCCTTTTCCTGGGTATGTAAGAATCATAAAAAATAATAACTTTAAAGTAAAAAATTAATTGAGCACCATGAATAAACACAAAGTTAGGGGTAGATTTTACAGTTTTCTCTCCAATTTTCATAGACATGGTCTGGATGTATAAAATAAAAGTGACACAAATTCAAATGGAGACTTGTTTAATCATCAGCCAATCTCCATTAAAAGACTAAAAAACAAGTCCACTCATGGTGCAGACAAGACTCAGTGAGACACCCAGTTCTATTTCTCTTTCTCTGTAGATATCATTTAAGACTTGGTCCCTGTTAAATGATTGAAATGTCTGCCCCTACATTTTTCAGCCTTAGACTATAACAGAACAATAGCCCACTACAATATCTGAGGACTTCACTGCTGGTACTGCTGTCATCCTGACATTGCTGACACTGCTATGCTGCTTCATGACTTCAACATATATGTTGCATATCACTATGATGGGAAAAACCTTGGAGATCGTAATCCACACTTTCAGATTAAAAAAAAGGAGGGTCTTGACCAGGTGGCTTAGTTGGTTGGAGCTTTGTCCCATATACCAAAAGGTTGCTGGATCCATTCCCGACCAGGTCACATACCTGGGCTATGGGTTTGATCCCTGGTCAGAGTGGGTATAAGAAACAGCCAAGCCCTGACCAGTTTGGCTCAGTGGATAGAGCATCAGCCTTCAGACTCAAGGGTCCCGGGTTCGATTCTGGTCAAGGGCATGTGCCTTGGTTGCTGGCACATCCCCAGTAGGGAGTGTGCAGGAGGCGGCTGATCGATGTTTCTCTCTCATTTATGTTTCTAGCTGTCTATCCCTCTCCCTTCCTCTCTGTAAAAAATCAATAACATATATTTTTTAAAAAAGAAAAAGAGAAACAGCCAATTAATACCTATCTGTCTATCTCTCTCTTTCAAAAAAAATCAATAAAATTTTGGGGTGAAGATTAAAAAATAAATAAATAAGAAGTAGGCCCAGAAAGAATGACTTATTCAATCACTCTTTTAATTAAAAAGGGCAACAGGAATAGAACTTAGTTCTCAGGAATTTCTGGCAGAAAATTTCAAAATATAAATATATAGAAATATATTTTGAATGTGGCTGGAATATTTACTCATTGATGCACCCTACAACTCCTTCTTTGGCAAACCTGGATTCGAATTTTAAAGCCATATTCATTGACAAAGTGCTTCCTAGACACATGGGCAAATCTGATTACAAACAACAGTAATGACTTCTACCACGTTGATAACTCATTTTATAAATGGTATTAAAAGTTCTTCTATAAATATTTAGATAGATGGATGAAAACATTTTGCAAATAATTTTAATATTTATTTTAATGTGAACGGCATGTAAAACAGGAAATTAACTGACTATCTCTATTCTATTTCTCAGTATGTCCTATTATATTTTTAAATAGTTAAAAATACAGTACACAAATATTCCATTGTGCACAGTATATAGAGCAGATAATTTTACCCAACAGAAAGTGACTACTAGGCAGTATTTTATTTTTAAGTAGTTTTTTTGATATATAATTAATGTGCAAAGAAACTGATCATGTATAATATACATGATTTGATGACTTTGGACACATCCATACATCCATGAAATCATTACCACAATCAAGTAATAATCACAACCATCACTTTCAAAAGTTTCTTCCTGCCCCTTTGATGTTGTTTTCTTGTGGTAAAAACACTTAACATGAAATTTACCCTTTTAATAAATTTTTAAGCATGTCATACTGAGCTGTTAACTATAGGCACTATGTTGTACAACAGATTCTAAAACTTCCTCTCATCTTGTATGACTGAAACTTTACACCTGATGAACAACTCCACACTTGTCCCTCTCCCCCAGTACCTGACAATCACCTTTCTATAGAACTCTGTTCCAATAAGTGTGACTATGTTAGATGCTTCATGTACGTATAATCGTGCAATATTTGTCATTCAGTGCCTGGCTTATTTCACTTAACATAATGTTCTCCAGAAACTCACCACTCAGAATCACTCTCCAAACATGTGTCGTGTGTCTAGGGATAAGTGAAGCAGGTGATGACAAAAGAAACTGGTAAACTATTGATAATGCTTGGTTGTGGATACATGGAAGTTAATCATACTGTTTTTCTGTCTTTGAGGTTGTTATACATTTTCAAAAAAATTAATAATCACTCACTGAACCTCATCCATCCTGCCATTCAGTTGAAATAGATTCTCTTTTTTTCCCCTCATTCAATAGCTCATAGATAATCCAACATTAGATACTTCTTAAATTTACGGTCTCACTCAGTAATCTTTCTCCACAGTCCTTTTTCTCTCTAAACTTAAAATATTTTCTTTGATTTATCCTTTGTTCTTTGTGTAAACACAGATATTTATGCAGGTGCATAAATGCCCCACCTTTAAAGCAGATTTCAGCCAAAATTACTCAGCAACAGAGACCTCAGTTTATCTTGCTCCTTCTCCTTTATTCAAAGGAGGGCTAACCTCATGGATTATCTGACATCTGGCTTCTAAATAGTTATTTTTGAGGATAAGTGATTCAGTCATGCTTTCATTCTCTCATTTATTCAACCAATGTTTGTTGAGTATGAAGTAAATGCTAACATTGTGCCAGGTACACAAAGAAAAATAGGACACAATTTACATCTTTTTCACCTAATATTTCACCCAATATAGACAGCAAGTCAATAATGGATTCTTTAATATTCTGGAAGCAGAAAAGAGGGATATCTAATGTAATTAGATGAACTGGAAGGTTAGGTAGGGAAAACATCTTGAGGAAGTACTTTCTGGGGATAGTAGTAAACAACAAATACACAGATGGAAAGAGGCGCTGTAGGAATAGAGTATAATCCAAAGAGAAGCATAAAATAAACAAGGTAGTGTATTTACAGAACTATTAACAGTTAACTTTTAGTACAGCATGAGGTGGGAAGCAGAGGATGGCTGGAGATCTAGCAGGAGCCAGATAACAGAGAGCTTCCTATAGCATGGTAAGGATCTTGGACTTTATCCTGTATCCTGTTGGTAATGCGAAACCAAATGTTTAAACAAGTAAATGATGTGATCAGATTTCATTCTAGATAGATCACGGTGGCCACTCTATGCAGGATTGATTTCAAAGGGATATCAGTGAAAGCGTTGTTATAATAGTCCAGATGAAAGAGCATAAGGCTTAATGTAGGGCGGTAAAAAATAAGAATAAAGAAATGGGTGAACATTGTTTGAAAAGTTAATTTATAGATTAAGCAGTGTTTCATATCTAAATTAGATGTGGGGAATGAGACAGGAGTTCAGTGAGGGAAAAGCACAGGATTACTATTAATTGTGTTTTGTTTTTCTTTTTTTTTAGTTTACCAGGTAAAACGGTTGTGCTAATAAATAATAAAGAAAATACTAGAGGAAAAAAAGCTAACCAACTATACAGATTATTTCACTTAGAATTTTTTAATTTTTTTCTTTATTGATTAAGGTATTACATATGTGTCCTTATCCCCCAGTGACACCCCTACCCCGCTTGTGCACTCACCTCCCCAGTGTCTATGTCCATTGTTATGCTTATATGCATGTACATAAGTCCTTTGGTTTATCTCTTCCCCTTCCCCCCACCCTCCCCTGCCTTCCCTCTGAGGTTTGAAGGTCTGATGGATGCTTCTCTTCTTAGTATTGCTTTATGTGATAAGACCTGGTACTAGGCCTGTGTACGGAAAATGTTCCACACATGCTACCTATGATGTAGGAACGTATGGTGAATAAGCAGAAAATGACCACATGCAGTTGGCTGCAAAACTTGTGAGAGAATTTGGAAAGGTCTGAAAGAAGATTAGGAAGTCAGCTCCATATTTGATATTATGATCCTAAATAAGTTGAACCAGAAAAAGTATGTAAAATTATCTATAATAATAAAAGAGTAATATGGTAATTAGACAAGACGTCCTTCTGGATGTCATTCCAGACATCCTTCCAGACAAAGCTGGGGCCAGAGCGAAGCCCGGGTCCCGAGTACCTGCGGGTGGCCGGAGGGAAACCCCCCAGGTCCCAGGTGCCTGCCAGCAGCCAGAGAGAAGCAGCCCAGGTCCAGCATTCCTGACAGCAGCTGGCCAGAATGAAGCCGGGGTCCCAGGTGCTGGAGGAAAGCTGGTGCTGGCAGCTGGGGGAAGGAAGGCCTACTCTTGCACGACATTTCATGCATCAGGTCTCTAGTGAACACATAAGGCAAAAATAAAAAATAAAAAATAAAAAAATAACAACAAAACAACAGGGTAAGTTCAGATCTTTGGCAAACACCAATTCTGAAGTAAGCAGAGAGAAGGAATAGTAAGCTAATATTAGAGGATGAAATGTCATAGAATCTAAGGAAACAATATTACAAAAATGCAAAATAAAGTGGTGAGATCCATTAAGATGACTGAAATACAATCACTTATATGCTTGTATATAGGCGAACATTAGTGAGCTAATTAAGAAGAGTCACAATGAAGTGATGGTGATATAAACCAGATTACAGCAGTTTTAACTGACAATGGAAGGTTAATAACTGGAAATAGTTAAGGTAAAACAAACTCTCAAAAAGTCTTAAAAGAAGAAAGAGTGTGGGGAGAATGGGGCGAGAACAGATTGCAGGATTGAGAGATATATTTCATTGCGGAGGTAGTGATTCTGAAAGTGCAAGGCTGGGATGTGTCTATAGAAGACATTTAACAAGAAATGAGAGTTGGAAGTGGCAGAAGAAAGGAATAACTTGACAGCTGAGGACCAGAGAAAGGAGAAGATGAAACTGTGTGAGGAAGGCAAGTGAATGTAGAAAGGGACACAAATATAAAGTGAGTTTTTCATATTTGATTATTTGAAGTATACCTCCAATACTTCCACAGTCATATCATTAGCTCCAATTTGCATTATCTTCATTATCAAGGTATTTAAACTATTTAATAATCAAAATAATTAATAAGTAGACAAGTTAATTTCTTTGAAAAATAAAAACCAAGTATTAAAGGGCAAAATTATTAAATCTATTCATATTGTTCCTTATCAAGCCTTGAATGACTACCCATGAACTGTCAAACTGAGCTGATCTAAGGGACTGACCTGGTTTACAACCTCAGAAGCTATATTTTTTAACTCATTATCAGACTTGACATTTTAAAACCTGCCCTGAAAATATTTTGAAGAGTTATATTCCAAGAATATTATAATCATTTTATAATAAACTGTTAGTACAGAGTAATTTCCCTCTCCCATATTAATTATAGAAATATGTATATTTTGGTATACATAACGCCATGACTTTAAAAAGCCTAGAGTAAAGCGTGGTCCTCAACTAAAGCTTTAAAAACAATACAGCCAACTTACTTATTAGCGAGATGTAACAGCTGTCAGACTGGTTATTTAAGAGACTCGTTATTTAGGAAGATAATCAATGCCATTTCTGTATTAAACAGATGTTTTCATCATCCAACTTTTTCATATTAATCACACAGAGGAGCCTCCATCAGAATCATCTCCTCAAGTCCAGGTTTTTCTTCTGAGTAAACTCACTACAAATTGTGTATTTAAAAATATTCTCCAAATTTTGGTTTACTTTGTTTTTATAGATAAAACAAAAAGCAATCAATAGAAATGTAAATTATCTCAAGAAAACACCAAGATTAATATTTGGTAGTAAAGGAACAGAAAAGTGCTCAGAGATGAGATTTGTAACTTGGCAGAGAGGAGACCAGAACGTGGTATTTTTAAAAGAGAGTGATTTTGTACCATAGGTTTATGAGAAATATTATTAACTAGGGGCCCGGTGCACAAAAATTTGTGAACTCGGGAGGTCCCTCAGCCCGGCCTGTGTCCTCTCACGCAGTCTGGGACCCCTCTGGGGATGTCCACCTGCTGAAGTGCCTGGCCAGCCTGGCTGAGGGGCTAATGGCTGTTTGCAGGCTGGCCAAGCCCCCCGGTGGGGTCCCCCACCCCATTGGGGTGTGGCCAGCCTGGGTGATAGGCTGAGGGGCGTTTTCAGACTTCCAGGCTGCCCACAGTCCCTTCAGGTTTTGGGCCCCTACTGGGTACCTGGCCAGCCCGGGCGAGGGGCTTATGGCTGTCTGCAGGCTGGCCAAGGCCCCCAGTGTGGACCCTCATCCCATCGGGGTGTGGCCAGCATGGGTGATGGGCTGAGGGGCATTTTCAGGCTTTCAGGCTGCCCACAGTCCCTTCACGTTTTGGGTCCCTACTGGGGTACCTGGTCAGCCTGGGTGAGGGGCTGATGGCTGTTTTCAGACTTTCAGGCTGCCCACAGCTACCATTGACCCTATGTCCCAGCAAGGCTGGCTGGAAGCAGGTTCCTGGGATTTGTTTATCTTCTGTAATTGATACACTGTTCCTTCAAGCCAAGCTTAGGCATGTAACAAAGCTCAAAGCTCACAGCCAGGACTGCTGTTTGTTTCAGCTCCCGAGGATTCTAGGATTGATACTTTGTTGCAAATATGATATTGCCTGGAGCCAGGAGAAGGCCAGCGGGCCTGGCAAACAGTTTCACTCCTGGCAAACAGTTTTACTCAGCTCTGTGAGTTCCGGCCTCCATCTTACCTGGGTTAATTTGCATACAGCCGCTCTGATTGACTGGTGGGCGTGTCTTAGGCATCAGGAAGGGATGGTCAATTTCAATATTACGCTTTTATTAGATAAGATGCCTCCAAATGAAAACAACACTAAGAAACTGCTATGACACAGTGGCCTATATTCTTCACATTACAATGCTGCCTACAGGGAGCATTTCCTACAGGGAGCACTTAAAATTGCATTACAGAACAGAAATTTCTTGGCAAAAATCCTACTGTGAATCCTGCACCCATAATTTTATGCAGGTGATATGTATACGAAATTACATAAACTTACAAATTATAAATCCCCACATTTAAGGTACTGGGCAATGTACATCCATTGTATTTCTAAATGCTATATCAATCTTCTACATCTCAGTATATCAGACAGGCAAATTAAATATTTTTAAAGCCATAGTCATTCAGATTTTACATGAAAACTAATCCCATCTTAGAAAAGTAAGATTCTAATTATAATTCTAAGCATAGCATTTTCCATATTGTGCCACCATATCTTTTGAAAGCACTTAAAGGAAAAATTTTTAATTACTTCACCTATTTTTGTTATGGGTAAAATCATTCTAATTGAGTTAGACTCAATTTATTTTAGATAAATTAGTGGTGTAGGGTCAAAAAATAAACTATATAATTGTGCAAACAATGTTTCCTAAACCAATGGATCACTTTTACCCTATCAAATATCAATGGAATATGTTTATGATAGATTTTTCTATAAACCAAATGCTTGGAAATACCTGTATTTCCCTGTTTCCCTAGTAAAAGAGAAGTTTGATTCTTTTTCAAAACTTTTGCAAAATCTCTTATGAAATTTACCATTTAGGAATTCTTTTAGAAAGAATAAAAAGCACTCATGTTTAACAGATTCAGTTGAAAACTAACACACAATTATTGACAATAATAATAATAATCTAGTGCTGAGGTTAAGCCAAGAAAATGCAGTAGAATAATCATTTGCTAATTAAAATTGCACATTAAGCTCTTTAATGGGATGAGTAGGCCCGCATGATCATAAAGGAGTCATACTCCTCAAAAGCTTTCTTTCTCCCATAAAATTTAGTTATAAAAATGTCTCTTTTTTATGTAACAAGAGACTGAAATATTTCAAAATAACAATATTTAAATTTCAGGGCTCAAATTTAATAGCTTCTAAGATCCTTTTCTTTCACATCAAAAAAAAAAAAAAAAACACAAAAAGGAAAGAGCATAAGCATCTTTTGTAAGTCACAGAACAGAAAAAGAAGTCAAATGGCATCCATACAACTCCCTGTCAAAATACAGAAGAATATGTCCATCACGTTAGGTCCCAAACAAACACACGATTATTCTATCAGAAAAAAAAGAGAAATTAAATAATACAAAATAGGTACTTTAAAGGAATTAACATTAACAAATGAATTGACATAGATGTATATAAATGACATGAAACAATTACTTAAAATAAATGTGGGTTTATCCAAGTTCAATTAAAACACGCTTATTATAATTTGTTACATTTGGTTATAATGTTGGCTATATCCAAGTCCTAATTTGAACACAGAAGCTCAGGTAAAGAAAAAATATTGGTATTTTTATTGAATTAGTAGACAAATATATAAGAAAAATGTCCTTAATAATAAAGAATCTGCCTAAAAATCTTTTTATGACACTGCCAAGCAACTTAACTTATGGAGTTTTTGTTCCATATATATCCTAGGTAATAGAATATTGCTGAGAATTAAAACAAAAAGTTTACTTAATATAATTTCAAATGGATGTTTTCTATATATTAAATCAATAGCTAACATCATAATTAACAGTGAGGCAGTATTATTAGGTTCAGAAAAATTTTTATCAATTATTATTTTACTGCAGGCCTAGTGCCCGAAATTCATGCACGGGGTGGCGGGGGGAGGGCGGTCCCTCAGCCCAACCTATGCCCTCAGAGGATGTCCAACTGCCAGTTTAGGTCCAATCCCCGGGATTGGGCCTAACCCGGCAGTCAGACATCACCCTCACAATCCGGGACACTGCATGCACTAACGTCCATACTTTTCATACAGGTGAAAGGCATCTTGCTGTTGTATGGGCAGCTACATTTTTTGCCCTGATTATAAAAAGTACATAACATGATCCTTCTGAGGCAGTAGTACCATTTTCCCATCTTATGGGTGGAAAAACTGAAGCAGAGAGAAGTTAAGTAATTGGCTTTGTCACACGGTTAAAAGTGATAGAATCAGGGCTGACCACAAAATGTACAAGCCAGAGTCCATGCATGTCATCTCTGCATCATCCTGTTTATTCAGTGTTAGAGAAGCCTTGCCAGGTTTTAATTTTAAAATCTAAGAGACTCTTCTCAATATATAGGGTAGAGTCCCTAGGCCTAACCAGCAATCAGGGCTGATCTGTGGGGCGATCAGGGCACCCCCACTCCCACTGGTACCCACCTTGGCTGGCAGCCTGGTGCCCCTGCTGGCCTGCCCCACCCTCTGTCACCGCTGGTCACCTCCCTCTCTGGAGTAGATGCTCAACACAGGAGCTGCCCCCAGTCACTCTTGTATTGTGCGTCTGACCCCTGGTGGTCAGTACGTGTCATAGCGACTAGTTGTTTTGCCATTTGGTTGATTTGCATATTAGGGTTTTATCATATAGGATGTTCTTCTGAATGTGCTACCCAATACAATTAAATAGGAAAGAGCCCTGACCGGTTTGGCTCAGTGGATAGAGCATCGGCCTGTGGACTGAAGGGTCCCAGGTTCGGTTCTGGTCAAGGGCATGTACCTCGGTTGCGGGCACATCCCCAGTAGAAGGTGTGCATGAGGCAACTGATCAATGTTTCTCTGTCATTAATGTTTCTAACTCTCTATCCCTCTCCCTTCCTGTCTGTAAAAAAATCAATAAAATATATTTTAAAAATAAAATAAAAAATAGGAAAGAATATCGCAAGTACAGATATTGATAAAAAATAGCAGAACTAGTATTTTTATGATATGCACACTTATGTGGCAAACTAAAAAAATCAATTTACAATTTATAAGAATATATAAGAAAGTGTTCAAGTTGAATAATAAAATGTCTTCCTTTCCTATGTATCATCAGCAAAAATACAAACAAAATAATTCTTTATAGCCTCAAAAACATAAAACGTACAAAAATAATAAAAAAAATATGAGGGCCAATTATGAAGCAGGACACACACATGCTTTCATATGTGCCCAAAGACATGCACACAATTAAAGAAGGTCAAATATCAGACAACCAGATGGAAGAGCACATGCAACGCTGTATAATGAAGTAATTTCTGATTAAGAGATAGTAAATCTCTGACTATTAACCAAATGTTATCTACTTCCCAATTTTGCTAATATGCCTTAACATTTTTAGCACTGGACTTTTATCTTTATAGACTAGGTTGAAATTTGAAATGATTTCAAAATTATTAATAGTGCTGAACCCATTTATACACATAAAGGAGACTGCTCTTCATAAATTCAGAGAATACAATAACATCTTGGGTTTAATTAAAAATTTTTAAAGTTTAATTCAGATTGGTAAAAAGTTACAAGGTAACCTTTCTATGCCCTCTTTTCATTGATTCTATAAACACCTATTATGAAAGAAACTACCAAAAAAAGCTGTCCATCATAATTAAAGGTCATGTTGACAGTGATCACAATCTCTGTGTGCTTACGGATCAATACACGACCAACAGTCTTGTTCAACTCTCTTACTTCTAGATCGCTATTTGATGGGACTACTTGCAAAATCAATCACTATTTTCAATTATTCTGCTTACACATGACTCATATTTTTTTTAAAGTGACCTAAAAGAGAAGGGGCAAGCTTATTCCCCATCTCACACTCCCCACCATAAGACACTGCTGGCACTCCCTTGGCTAAATCTACATTTTAAGTGTTTCTTTCTAGGGGCTAATGCAATGTTTTTCAACAATTTCAAACCATGTCCTTGGTTTATAAACAAACAAACAAACAAAAAACCTTTCTCCAGAGGTCTGAAGATATTTTCTTTGTAGGTTTATCTTTTTTCTTTTTTTTTTTTTTCTGAAATATACCCTCAACTGAGAATTAAAGCCCAAGTCCTATTGATCTGAGTTGCTTAATTCTTCAGAAGATACTAAAGAGTGAACAGTTAGGATTCATGGCATTTCATTTTCACAGTTGTCCAACATTCAAAACAGAAGTTTAGTTGCTAGCCTTTGATCAGCTGATCGTCTTATCTGTATGTGTGCACCCGTGTGTGCCTGCTCGCCATCTGTATGAATCAGTGGCCTGCCCTAGCCCAGGAACTTGTGTAGGTTTATATTGCATATTCTTTTTTTTTCAATAACAGCTGTCAGTAACATTAATGGACTATCACAAGTAATATTTATTAGGATAGAAAAGCATAAACAATAATATTTGTTGAATAAACAATTATTTTTAAACTAATTTTATAAAAAAATTATGAAAACTCCTTCATTAGAAACAAATTCATGTTTATTGTAGAAACTGTAATTTTATCACCTTCAATCATATCTACTTCACACCGAATTTTTATAGACTGAAAATCTTTTGTTTGTCACTATGTAAGTAGACCGTGTACTAGTCACTATGTATGAAAACCATTTCTTCCCTTGAATCACTTGTCTGCTCTCCTTTGAACAATCGCTGGCCCTTAGATCACATGCATTGGCAACAAAAGCACAATATGCCACCTCCTCTGCCGCCTCTAAGGCCATCTGCAGCTAAAATCGCTCTGAATGAATCACCCTCATGAATCATCTGTTTACATTTATTAAGATAACAGAGAACAAATGATAACAAGAAATGCATTAGCTAAATGACGAATATTCCACCAGAAGCCGCAGAAGACATCAGTGAAATGTCAGAAAGGCAACATGGGACTATGTCTTACCTATCAAAAGTTATGTCCAAAATAAATGGACTTCGGGCAGCATGGCCAATGCTTTCATTGTGGCTGTCTTAATGATCAAAGCAAATCACTGCATGATGGATTCAGCTGTTTCAATCACAATGAGGACCAAAATGAATGGATTAGATGTTCAGCTGTCTTGATTATCCAAAAGAAATAGATACGGTCTCAGAGTTTAAAAAACAAACAACAACAATAAAGTTGCTGTGATCTGGTGATATCTCAAAGTGACAAAAATTATACCTTAAAATGGAGGAAATAGTCCATAGATTACAACCAATGTTCCAGTTATATTCACCCTCTATCAAATTACCTGAATCTGTATTTCATAATGGCAATGTGATGGTATAAGAAAAATCACTACTATTTACTGGAGACTTTCTGTGTACCGCCAATTAGTCTCAGTGATTCATAAGTGTTCATTCATTCATTCATTCATTCATTTCTCACAATAATCCTCTGATCTGAGTACTGTTACTACCCATACCTTTTTTAAAATGCTTTTTATTGATTTTAGAGAGAGAAATATCAGTGTGAGAAGAGCATCAATTGGTTTTTCTCTCGCATGCACTCCCACCATCAAGGAATAAACCCACAATCTGGCTATATGCCCTGACTGGGAACCGAACCCATGATCTATCGGTGCACAGGATAACACTCAACCAACTGAGCCACATGGGCCAGGGCATTGCCTACATCTTAAAGATGAGTAAACCAAGACATGAGGTCACACTTGCACAAAGTCATGCAGCTAATAATTGTGCAAAATTGCATAAGTAGTAATTGAGTCACTCTACTGTCAAGCCTTAATCCCTTCATCCTATGGTTAAAACACTTTGTTAAATTAAATACTGAACCACAAATTAATGTCCGTTTCTACTTATACTGATGTAAGTGTAAGAATAAGTCTTTTAATTCTAATAATTAAATTGTGAAAAGAGCATAAAATATTGTAGTTCATTATTTATGATTCAAATAAGGCAATATCTTGATACAGTAACATACACTAATAACACAAAATCAGATTCAGATTACTTAAGATATTAATGATTAGGGGGTCATAGATGAACCCAAATCACAGGTAAAACTAAAGTATATTCAATGCTCAATTATCAGAGCATACATAAACCATAGAAAAGGCATAGGAGAAATCTGGCATTCATTCATCTCATCAGCAGGCCTTAAAATTACCTTCTTATTGCTAGATTCTTTGGGCTTCAAGGAGAATCAGTCAAGTACTGGGGCTGGGTCCTAAGGGAAATGTAAAGGAACCACTCCCTTTCTCAATCACAACAAGTAAGAGGTCTATGCAGTGTGCTGTCCATAATTAACCAGTGAGGCAACATGAGGCTCAGAACTGCTAACACTTGCTTCAATCCAATTATCTGATTTTGACCATAAATGGAGTGGAAGTAATGAAGGGAAAACTAATTTATACCTGGGGAGTATGAAGGCCTTTCTAACAATGTCACAAAAGCCAGAGCCATAAAAGACAAAAATGAATAAGTTCAATTACTTAACCTAACTTTCTATGCAGCAAAACCCACCATGAACAAAAATCAAAAGAAAAATGACAAACTGAAAATACTTGCATTTCCTATGACATATTACAGACAATAGCCAATTTCCCTAATATATAAAGAACTCAGATAAATAAATATGAAAAAAGACTAGTAAGAGAAACATGGAAACCTATAAACACACAAAAAAATAAACGGTTCCTAAAAAATAAAATAATACTTCACTTCACTCATAATAAGTGCAATGTAAATTGAAATTATACTGACAAAGGGAAAAATTCAACAAGAAAAAATATTTTATGCTATTAGCAAAGATTTTGGAGAAATGGCGATCTTGCCTTACTGGTGAGAAAATAATTAGTATAATCAATGGAAAGAAAAACGTGTAAACATCTAAAACTTACAGATACATGTACTTTTTGAAATAGTGATATCTGTAGGAATTTATCTTACTGATGATTTTTCACAATTATAAAATGACACTTGTACAGGATTATAATAGAGTGTCACAGTACAGATATTGAAAAATAATTTATTAAGAAGAAACTAAATGAAGTATACTCTATTCACACAATTGAATACTCCACCTATAATAAAGAATAAGAAAGTTGCTTACCTACTAATATCAATATGTATAATATGCTGCCTTTTGTATGATGAGCATGCATTTACTTTAATATGCCTAAAATGATCTCTGGAAGGATTCCTCCAAAACAAAGGAGGAATAGTTATACTATAGATACTTTAAAAAGTTTTTGAATATTGAATTATGTGAATGTCAACTATTTAGACAATTAAATTTAAAATAATGATTTGGTTTCAGAGTCAAAAATCAGTGCTTCATTCATTCACTGATTAGCAGTTTGAGACTTGCCTTGCATGGGGCCAAATATAAATTCATGATTCCACTCTCAGCAATGTTGTCCATTTTCACAGAAAAATTGTTGAGAAATGTAACATAGATTCTACATAGATAGACAGATATATGGTAGATAGACAGATGATAGACAGATAGATATAGATATAGATATAGATATAGATATAGATATAGATATAGATATAGATATACATAAATACCCACACACATATACACATATATATTTGATCCAACATTCTTGTTTTATACCTGAACTTTCCAAAAGCTCTTTGATGTCCCATTATTTAGTTATATTTGTACAGAAAAGAGCATTTTAGCATCACCCAGAACAAATAGGTACTAAGGAAACATGTCTCAGAGAAAGCATTTTTTCAATAATAACACATTTCTCCAAAAGTTTTAACAAAAGCTGTATTATGATCTGAAAAAAATGAAACAATATAAAATGAAAGCTAAATTTCATTCATTTTATGGACAGGTCTATAGCAAAAAGTTCAGAAACTAAAATTCAACAGGAAATCTCTTCACAAGAAATAAAATATATAGCTAGCAGAGTAATTATCAGGTAATAGCTATTATAATAAATTATACCCTCAATAAACTTAATGAAAGAATATGAAACATGTTGAATGAAAGGTGAAATCGTGATCCCACATTTATTTCATTAAACTACCTGTAGCTTATTTGTAAACTAGAATATGTAGGTTATCTACATGTGTGCATGGCAAATAGCACCAAGAAGACTATTCGAACTTCACCGAAATCTCTTTATGCTAATACCAGTATTTGAAAAGGAAAATGTGATAATTCCATTTAGATGCATTGTACTTGTTTAAATTGCTGCCTGTGTTCCTTTCCCATTGCTTAGTGAATGTTTTAAAGTTCACTTTGTCCCCCCCACTCAGCTACTATGAAAGAAAGGCTTATCTGACATGCTTTGCTAAGAAAGTTAAAGTGAATTTAGCTAGGATCAAACTAAACTCAGGCCTTCTCCACAGCCTTTCCTCCAAAGAGATTTGTGGACTTAATAAGGATTTTTTGACCTTTAGCTGTTCGCAGTTTTGTGTGTGTTTTTCCCCGCCTTCTTTTTCTGGATTACCCAACTGTTTAATATATTCCCACAGACTCTCTTGGCCTTTCAAAGTTTAAAGGGCTTTTAGAAAAGAAGTTTGTGATACACCGTAATTTTACAGGAACAAATAAAAGGTCAAAGGACCCAAACCCAGAGATGACAAGATAGTTTACTGGAAAATCAATACCAGGCTTTGTGTTAACCATGAGGAAAGATTTATGAGCAAAGGGCAAATCGTTTAGAGAGGTCAGGGGGACCTATGCTTGGGCAAGAGTGTCCTCTTTGCTCTTTTCTCTCACATGAAAACCCGCCTGTCTTGTATCACAGTTCTCAGTGTAAGTATCACAAAGTACGAGTTTAAAGTAAGACTCATTTTAAATGCAAGTTTTTTCCTTGCATTTTGAAGGAATTCAAGAAAACATACACTCAGTGAATAATATGAAAATTACTATGGTCTCCTGGTTTAATAATTAATGAATCCAGCTTCCATATGGGTGTGGGCAATGCCTTAAAATTCCTCCAAACCAGTCTCTGGAAAACAGAGGGTACAGGGTTAAGTGCACCACCAAATAAGAGTGTGTACTTTTCTGTGTGTGACATTTTTATAGATGTCCTGTAATTCCACCCAGACCTCTCACCACCACCTTTACCACATTGTTGTCTGTGTCTATGAGCTATGCATATATATGCATAAATAGTCTTTGTCTAATCTCTTCCTCAATGCTGTTTTAGAAGATATATCTACATGTAAAGTAATTCTGTTAAAATAAAATAATACTTGATTAAACATAAGTTATACTTGGAAGAGGTTTGAACAGAAAAAAAATGGACAAATTGGATTTGGTTAGACGTCTTAAACTCTACCTAAGGACTTATCCTATATAATAAAATGCTAATATGCTAATTAGACCAAACAGCAGAATGACCATCCAGACAACCTTCCAGACAAAGCCAAGGCTTCAAGGGCCAAGGCAGCCGGGGCTGCAAGGGCCATGCCCCTTGCATGAATTTCGTGCATTGAGTCTCTAGTTTCAAAATAATTTTGTAGTATATATGCATACTTGCACTGTCTAAATAGTAACCACTATCTATGAGAATTACCTACTACAAATTAAAATGTGCTGTAAGTATAAAATTCACATGGATTATGAAAACTTAGCATGGAAAAATGATGTAGATCTCATTAATAATTTTTATGTTAATTATACCTCAAAATGCTAGTATTTTGAATATGAAATCTTCTATAATAAAAGCGATACATGCAAATGTGACCGTTACCACCAGCCAATCAGAGCGGCTGTATGCAAATTAACCCAGCCAAGATGGAGGCCAACAGCCA
>PVJC01015117.1:0-35216 GCA_004026665.1 Murina feae
GGTCGGCGGCCTGCTTAGTGGGCTTCCCAGGCCCTTTGCGGGGCATCAGGGAGCGGGAAAGCAAGGCTGCAGGGGCCGGGGTCCTGCTTGGCAGCTCCCCAGACCCCTTGGCGGCACCAGGAAGTGGGAAAGGAAGGCAGCAGGGGACGGGTGAGTGGGAAAGCCTGCTTGGCGGCTTCCCAGGTCCCTTCTGAGGATCAGGGAGCAGGAAAAGGCTGGCCTGACCACGAGACGGGGTTTTCCCTGCTTTCTGGTGGCTGGAGGAAGATGGGCAGTAGGCAAGCTTGGGAGGCAGGCAGCACCCAGCCCTGCCCACAGCTCAAAAAAGAGAACAACATGCTGGGGAGGGCAAGAGTCTGAGAGATCAACTTAGAGGGGGTGCCTGCTCCAAGCCTCCACGGTGTGCCTGGGGGCAGGCCCCCTGCAGGTAGACACACACAGGAGGACTGCTCCGAGCCTCAGATGTGGCTGGGGGCAGGTCCCCAGTGGTGACACACACACAATACACATACACACACACACACACACACACACGCACACACACACACACACAAAAGGCGCCTGGCAGACTGGGGCCATCATAGGACATCCACTGAGGGGTCCCAGACTGTGAGAGGGCACAGGCCGGGCTGAGGGACTCCCTCCACCCTGAGTGCACAAATTTTTGTGCACCGGGCCCCTAGTATATATATAAACGTAAGCGAACATTACAACCAGTGGATCGAATGACTAGTTGGCCAGTTGGTATGATATGCACTGACCACCAGGGGGCAGGCGCTCAATGCTGGAGCTGCCCCCTGGTGGTCAGTGCACTCCCACGGCCAACTTCCCGAGGTCCCACCTCAGCCAGGCAGCCCTGATCGGCTCCAATGGGCCCCAATCAGGACTGGATAAGATGGCCCCATAGGCCCTGATTGCCTGCCAGACTGAGGGCCCTTCCACGTGTGCATGAATTTGTGCACAGGGCCTCTAGTCTGACATAAAAAGGAAGCAAAAGTCTCTGGGTGTGACTCAAGGTCAGAACAGATCAAGGAGACTTGTGCTGTTTAAATATGCTATAGGAATTAAATTATGCTAATTTGCAAAAGTTTAATGGAATGGAATGACTTGGAAATATTGAGCATACCAAAACAGAAAGGTTTTACTAAGTTCTGTGCTTTCTAAGTTTTACTGGAGTACTTGTTTATAGCTCCATGCCAGAAAAAGAATGTAAAACAGAACTTCTTTTGTACCTGACTAATATACTTATGACTTGGGAGCGGGGGGAACAGGGGGGAGGAGAAACATATTGCTATACCCAGAGTCATTTCCTTATTAGGATGGAGCAACAGTTTACACGCAACACAAAGTTTTGTGCCTTGTAACAAGGCTCATATATGTGTAGCTTGATGGACTGTTTCACATGTTTTACGCATTTTAAAAGCTCAGTGAATACTTCCTAAATTTACATGAAATATTTTGTTCTTTTCACAAAAATATGTTTCTCTGTGCCTCAGTTTGCTTAAATAATTCACGACAGTCCAGCCTTTGGGAGCCAGTGTTCAAACACAATTCAATTACATAACTGAAGAAAAAATATCGCCACTGGCTGGCTTTGTTTTGTTTTATAATTATATTAAAAGTACAATAATTTGGGGGCATTTCTAATTTCTGGATGAGCATCACTCCAAATTCTAACCTGATGTAAAAACCTAGACCTGGGCACACAGCTTCCAAACCAACACATATATGCACCTCTCATTCTTTTGATTAATGTTAGCACTTGTACTGCATTGGTGTGATATATCGCAGTAGGTAAAAATTGTTGGTTCCCTATTGCTATTATATATTTTTTGCTTCTCTGGTGAGTCAAGGCAAATAACACTGGCTTATAGCATGGTAACATAAGAGAGAGGCTGACCCAAGAGTGAGCAGGCCGGTTCTGATTGGACTCTGCATTATCGGAGAAAATTACCTTTTCTCCAAGCTGAAAAATGAGGCCAGTGGCAGTAGTATCTTATTTTATGGGAAGGCTCTGCATAAATTTCAATGAAATAACAGGTGTGAAACAATTCAAATATGGCTAGACACATGGTAGGAAAAATGGCTAATTTTCTACTACTTACATCCCCTTGTACATGTAACACTTAGGGAGGAGCGGAATAGCGGCAGAAACAAGGTTGGCCATTTCTGCTGAGTGGCTCACCCACATTCCTTCTTATCACCCATCCCCAATTTCATCTCCCTTTGCTAAACATCACTAATCCTTTCTAAGGAAAGCAGTAATTTGGGAGAAGCTGCCCCACCCATCTGGTATAAGCCTACTCCGGCACCACTGAAGGGAAAAGTTCCCTATGGAAAGGCAGCCAATTAGGTATTTAAGAAAGACTCACACAGACACAGACGCAGGACCAGCCAGACCTCAGTGTAGCTGCCACTCAACCCCCAACACAGCACAGGTCTTCCCCAGCTTTGTATTCAGTGCAAACTCCTTCTGAGAAATGAACTGATTGTTTGTTTTGTTTTTCCTGAGATTTGTTGCTTCTAGGAATGAGATAAGGCATTCAAACTCATTTCCCTGGAGGCTCAAACCAAATTTGAAACTAGCAGGCAAACAGCGAAAGACCAATAATTTCACCAGCTGGCTCTCCCACAATAACCTGGCATCGTATGAGAAGTTGTAATATGTTGTGTGATTACTTCCTCTCTTTTATTTGTTTGCTTTTCTTCCTCTATTTTTGAGTTATCTTTCTTCATTTTGTGAAGAACAATATAGATACATAATGTTTTCTGGTTGGAAGCAAGTTTGCTTGCAAGCTGCTGGGTTATTTTTATTTCTGAATACTTTGAACAGAAAGTTATAATTTTCATTTTCCCCCATGTAAAAGGTAAAGTCAGAGCCAGGTCCTTAACGATTGTAACAAGGAATTATTTTATTGGAATCCTGCATGCTCTTGGTTATTAGCTAACTAGTTTTCTGTGAACTCACTTCCAACTGTAAAATTTGCTCAGTTTTTATTGGAAACATGATGGTATGTCAGCTGGAGTTTAATCTCCTATTCAAATAATTATATTTCCCTAGCCCCCAAAATAAGTGAAGAATGAATGTATGTAGTGTTACTGTCTTGTTTCCAATATTACATATATACCTGTAAAATATATCCACATATATATCTGTATAAAAGCTTACTGAATGTGGAAACCCATCATCATACACATATCATGGGTTTCTGGAGAAGTTTTTTTATATTCTTTTATGTGTAAAGTATAAATTTCATAGAAATGTACAGATTTGATGTTTAAGTGACTTTTTTTCCCCCTGTGAAGTATTTTGGTATTAGTTACAGGGGTAAGAATCGATATTGTTTCTAAACTGAACAGAGATTTAATCCACTGGTTTATTTCCTTTGAGTCCTCCCTGATCTGGGTAAAATATTATGGTGTTCTCCATGCCCGTGTTACCCTATTACTGGTTCCTTCACCCAATACTTTGCAAGCATTTGGCTGCTGTGTGCTGTGCCAGGTTCTAGTTTACAACAGCAACCACAGAGACAAGGCCCTTCCCCAGGGACCCTATGTCTTGGGCAGATGTTCAGATACTGTAGGAAGGAACTTCAATAAGCAAAATGCATAATTTTTCCATAATAATTTCTTCTCTTTTAAGTTCCCATTGTATTAGTTAATAGAAACTTAATCGCTGTCACAGCAACCCCTGATATCTTCCTTGCTTTTCCTGCGGCTGTGTCTGTGTTCTCAGGAGCGGCTTGCTGGGTGGCTCTGGCCTGGGCCATGCCCATGCAGAGCTGGTTGCCTAAGAGGTCAAGCATTGCTACATTCACAGTGGTCACTCTGAGGGCCTTGTTCCAGCCACAAAGAGCCCTCAGGCTCTCTGACCCTTTGCTATCCCCCCTCAGGCACACAGGACCACCTTGTTGTTCCCATGATACTGGGAGCACAAGGCCACTAAAGGAGCCATCTGACCCTCTTCGTTTACTCTATGTCTATCTCGGACACTCGGAAATCACTCAAGTCCTCTCACTGTGCAAAGGCATCCAGGTCCCTCTGCCTAGGCACATCCGACAGCCATTTCTACTCCAACACCCGCATTCAGAGAAACAAGGGCCCTGTCACCTCTCCTTGATCTGCCAGGCAAGGTCTCCCTTGCCTCAGACCCACGTGGGGCCTCCATTTGCAGGCACACGTCAGCATAACCCTCTTTGGCTTTGCCCTGCAACCCCCTCCCTCTCTAATTCAAGGAATCATTTCTGGACTGGAGTTGGGAACCACCCAACTTGCTCCAACTCTCTGTCTTCTGAGTTACCTTGAGCCTCAGTTCTTGAAATTCAAAACACTATTCTCTGCTGTAACATCCCTTTCCTGACACAAACTCCTTACTGACGACCCATGAAGAGGATCACAGGCTCAAAAAAAGTATAAGGAAGGGGGACTTATCAGTTAAATCAAAATATTTACATAGACAACATAGTCTAGCAGGGTCTGTATTGAGAGACTACCCATTACAAGCAGGGTCACTTCACTTGATCTGTGGGCAGACACTGTTACGACAGAGCAAATAACGCCATGCTGAGACCTGGAAAATTAATAGATTTTAGCTTGGCACAGGGAAAGACTACTCTAGGCATAGGGCACAGCAAGGCATAGATGACAAGAGTACAGAGAACATTTCAGAAACTGAAGCAAGTTTAGTAAAACTACAACACAGTGTGAGAAGAGAGCTGAGGGGATGGGGAACGTGGGGAGAGTTCCTGCAGCAGCAGGAGGAGAGCTACAGAGATGAACTTGGCTCAGGAGACATCATTAGTTGTTTACCCACAGCCTTTCCTTCTTCATGCCAACCTTGCTTAGTCTTACGGAGTGAAATGTGATTGACAAGAGCCAATCACAGCATTCTTATGCAAGTGGCTGCTTCAAGGGTGGGCAAAACAAGTCACAAGAGAAAGATAGAACACTTAGGAAAAGATTTTTCTCCCTGATGACAGAAAGGGGTGTGAGGTGAATAGAGAATATTCTCTTTATCATGCTTGTCCTTACTGCTTTTTTTGGGGGGGGGGGGGGGGGGGGGACTGGTCATTGGTTCAATATTAGACACTGAAGCATGTAACATGTGAATGCAGAACGATGAATTTTAGGAAGGAGGACAATTGAGGCAGAAACCCAAATGAGGCTATTTATCCCACTATTTACCTTGAGATATTCCAACAAACAATAAATGCCTTCACAGTGTCAACCATTATTAGTTAGGGATTCAGCAACTTACACATAGATTCTTGCTGACATGACAGGATAGCTCGGGATTTTGCAAGGGGGAGCATACAGTGTTGGGATCAAGTGTGGGAAGATTACTGCAAACACACGTGAAGGCCTAAACTAAAGAGAAAACACAGCAGTGTATATATCTGGCATGATCACAAGTGAAAATATATTATGAAAATATATTAATCCATTACCTGTGTCAAGATGAAACTCACCTAAGTTTAACAACTAGTTTTTTTGAAATACTGTGAAGATTGGCTAAAGACAGAAAAGTTTCAGCTCAAAAGATTACATTAATAAAATAAGTGCTCATCAAAACCTAATTAAATATTTTAATTAGCATTTCCTGCTAAAGATAATAACCCCAATTTATGTTTAGACATAAGGGTTTTGTTGGTGAGAGATGGGAGCTATAACATTATTAATTATGAATGAAAATGTAAAATATTACAATATTAAACTACATTACTGCTTGGCCATTACTTAAAAATATAATTGTGTTTAGTGAATTGTACTTTTATAGTTAGAGTGGTACGATAATATCTACCAATCAAAGGGAGTAATGGCAATAAAAGATTTCTTAATTTAACTTGGCTTTTGGAGAGCATTTTACAGATAGTAGATACTCTGGAATGAAGGTCATCTCAGTTCACCCTAGGACTCAAGACCTATTGGCATGTGTAGGAAGCCTAGCTCATGGGTTAGCTGGGGCTCTATTTATACAGAAATTGAGGTATTGCTTGAATAAACTGTGTGTCCTAGAGGAAGATGGAGCCACGGCATTCAATTTTGGTCCAAGAAGAAATGAGTACCATAATCCTGAAATACAACTTAATGTCTATTCTATATTGTTCTCTGATTAAGATTGTAGGGATTTATGCCTGAGTGATAAAGCAAGAGAATTTAATGAACAAAGAAACTAAAAATTATGTATTTTGACCAAAAGCCAAAAAGGACAATGACAAAAGGTGTTAGACTGTAGTGATGAGAAGTGTTACTTTTAATGCAAATAATAGAATTCTTGATGTAAAATATAACAGACTTGAGCGGATATTGGTGTAAATCTGTGGGAACAGGAATACCTCCAGCAAATCAAGATATTTAACATCCCTATGTTCATCACAGACATATGAATCATCCTATTCAGAAAAATAAAGATAGACCACAGTAGGTGCCAAGATGGTATAACAATACAACATCCCTCAGCAGGGATGAAAGACCTTTTCAGGGTAAGTTGCAATAGGACTTGATTTAAACATTGTAAGTCATATTTGAATTCTAATAGAAGCATGTGAAGCCAAGGTCAGAGAATGTAACTTTTCTTTCTAATCTACAAAAGTGTAATATTGAAATTGACTGTTTCTACGGGACTCCTAAGCCATGCCCACCAGCCAATCAGAGTGGCTGTATGCAAATTAACTCAGCCAAGATGGAGGCCAGCAGTGGAACCGCGGAAGCAGGTGCAGTGCAGGCGGCAGGGTGAGTGGGCCTATGGGGCAGGTGACGGGCTGGGGTGTGTGAGGTGGGTGCGGCTGATGGGCGAGTGGCAGGTGGTGTGTGTGAGGTGGGCAGGGCATGATGGGCGGGTGGCAGGCCACAAGTTGGGCAGGTACAGACTGGGCTGAGGGACCCCCCGAGTGCACAATATATTGTGTACCAGACTCCTAGTTAGTATATAAAATGAGAAAACAGGATTAAAGGCACATAAAATAAAGTTCAATAAGGGATTTAGGAAATAGGATTTCACAGCACAACATAGATTAGCCAATTAGCCTCTTTATTATCCCTTAGAAATCTTGTATATTCTCCAATTTAGTCTTTTCATAAACTTTTGGCTGGTTTTGCAAATGCACTCAATATTACTGTTAACTCTTCCCCTCAACTTTCAATATTTACAGTTTTCACTCTTCCCTAGGTCAGGGAGGATAATTACATATTATAGTATAACTTAACTATACTATATAGTACAACTCTATAATAATCTCTGGATTATTTATACTTTATAAAAAGCAGCAATACACTAATAAAATAAAACACATTATTAAGATTTATTATTTTATTTTTAATTATTTATTCATTCAATTAAAATATTTACTGTGTGAAAGATTTATGTTAGAGTTTTTTTCATTTTGTTAATATTTAAATACCTGGTATGTTTATATTTTCAGTAACTGAGCGGTGAAAGAAGGATATGAGGAAGGAAGGAAGCCTAATAACTGCTATATGGAGGTTTGAACATTTGCTATGGATAAACACCAGTGAATAATATAACTAGGGGCCCCGTGCACAAAAATTTGTGCACTCGGGGGGTCCCTCAGTCTCGCTTGTGCCCTCTGGGACCTCTCAGGGGATGTCCACCTGCTGGTGTGCCTGGCCAGCCTGGGTGAGGGGCTGATGGCTGTTTGCAGGCTGGCCAAGCCCCCCAATGGGGACCCTCACCCCATGGGGGTGTGACCAGCCTGAGTGAGAGGCTGAGGGCCATTTTTAAGCTTCCCACAGTTCCTTCAGGGTTCCGGTCCCTACTGGGGTGACTGATCAGCCTGGGTGAGGGGTTGAAGGCCGTTTTCAGGCTGCCCACAACCCCTTCAGGGTTCAGGTCCCTACGGGGGTGTCTGGCCAGCCTGGGTGAGGGGCAGAGGGCTCTTTGCAGGTTGGCCACAGCTCCCATTGACCCAAGGTCTCAACGAGGCTGGCTAGAAGCAGGTTTCTGGGTTTATCTTCTATAATTGAAACTTTGTTGCCTTGAGCAGAGGCCACAGCCAGCCGAGGCAGGCAGTTTCCTCCAAAGCTGGCCTCCTGTTTGCTCAGCTCTGTGGCTGTGGGCCACTATTTTGGCTGGGTTAATTTGCATATCATCACTCTGATTGGCTGGTGGGTGTGGCTTAGGTGTAAGGAGCGAGGGTTAATTTGCATATTACTCTTTTATTAGATTAGACTAGAGGCCCAGTGAATGGTTTTGTGCACCGGTGTGGTCAGCAGGGATTGGGACAAAACTGGTAGTCCAACTACCCCCCCTTTCCCCACTACTCCTGCCTGCAGCTCCCACTCATCCTGGTGCAGGCTCATGCCCAGTCAGTCCTGATTGGGAGAAGCTAGTGCTGCCACATGAGCCCTGTGTCTTGCCTGTCAGTCAGCTGAGCAGTGTTCCTGCTATGGGAGCACACTGACCACCAGGGGGCAGCTCCTGCATTGAGTATCTGCCCCCTGGTGATCAGTGTGCATCATAACGACCAATCAACCAGTTGTTTGGTCGACCAAGGTGTGTGTGTGTGTGTGTGTATATATATATATATATATATATTTGCTATAATTGATTTGAAATTATCTAAAATAATGCTGAAACTCCATTGATTTTGGTTATGTGCTTTTTAAAAAAATTGATGTCTAGCCCTGTCAGTTGGTTGGAGCATCATCTCATACACCAAAAGGGTGTGGGTTCAATTCCCAGTCAGGGCACATACCCAGGTGTGGGTTTGATCTCCAAACAGGGCACTTACAGGAGGCAACAGATTAATGTTTCTTTCTCACATTGAGTTTCACTCCCTTCCTCTCTCTAAAAATAAGTAAAAATATATCCATAGGTAAGGATTTTTAAAAATGCTGTCTAAAATAGATGGTGACTGAAAATATATATTTAAAATAAATTATATGTGAAAAATAACTCCATTAAACAAGATAAAGATGTTACTTTTACCTGACTCTGATGACATTACAGGTCTTCTAATGCATTTTCATTATGAAATAAGTTCCACCTCTAGGTAAACCAACATAAACTGAAGCTACTAGCATTTTCCCTGTGGTCATATTTCTAGCAATTCCTTTTTTATAAGTCCTAAGGTTTCCACTTTAGAAATTTATAATATAGTGATGAAAAAGATAATCACAGCCATAAGATTTTATTTCTGTATGCCAAGTTTATACTCAGATTTTCATATTAAAACCAATTTTTTAGACAATTCCAGAAGAGACAACATTTAGCTTAAGCCATATATGCAAAAAGTGAGTATGTATATTTATTTTATTCACCCTTGAGTGTGTTTTTCTCTCCAAATATTGAAGTCTTTTAGATGAACAGAATTTGTTTTAAGTATCAGAGATGAACAGGGTTTATGCTATGAAATTATATCATATCATGAAGTGCACATTTGTGGTATTTTCTATAAAATCTAATCTCCATATCTTCAGTGAAATTTTATAACAAATTTAATATTATATCTTTGTACCAGGTTTGGGTGATAAAGTGGTTTATTAGATGGGTATTTGGGTTTCTATTAGTCATAATTTACATAAAAACCAGCGAAAGCCAATTCTAAGGCAAACAAAGAAAATATTTAGATCCATTTAATAGAACTCTTTATTCACATTAAAATAATTCTTATTTTGATTTGGACATTTATATAAAATGATTAAAAATATGATTTATTATGAAATGGCTGACAACAATATTTATCTTTGCACAAGAAATGAGCAATAAGCTCATTATTGAGTTTAATCTATCAATTTTTCTCAACTTTACCTAGGAAACTTCAACCTCCAAGGGTTTTAATATGTTAGTTATTAAACAAATCTAAACAGTCAACTTTTTAGTCATTAATATGTATGAATATAAAATGAGATGTTATTATTTATGAGCAATATCAAAAATAAGATTAGAGTTTCAGATTTACTATCGCTTATTTTTACTGTGACTGGAAAAGCATTTCCATATGACTAAATCACCCTATTTTTCATGTGATATATTCTGCAGGTGTTAGTTTCATAGTTGACCTTTTGTAAGTGAACTGAACCCAATAGGATATAAGAAGATAATTTAGGCATACTCTAATATCTTCAGAAGTGAAAATATTTGTTTTGGGTATTTTCATCCTTTTGATAGAAACAGTATAAGGCCAAATAAAACAAAACAAGAAACCTAGACAAAAATTGTTTCTATTACCTATCTGCTACTCTAACCCGTGAACACTTGTCAGTTCGATGTGTGAAATATTCTGCTAGCTCTGGGTAAGAAGTATCATTTTCATGCATGATAGATCGTTGGTTGCAAATTTATTCCTACAATCATTATATCCTGGCCTAAAACATTTTTTATCAAAATTACCTATATTTTTTTGTGTTTTCTAAATAATGTAAAACATTATTCTTTTGATTCCACCTGAATATACTGCTTTTGATTCCACCTGAATATACAAAAACATTATTCTTTTGATTTCACATAAACATACAAAAACTAAGATTTAAGGCACATAGGTCTGCAGTCAAACAGCAGTTCCCAGGACATACCTTACCTCCCACCCTTGGAAAATTTCTTTCACTCAGGAAGTTAAGGTGATAAGCAACATTTCAGATACTGGGATTCGTTATGATTTCCTAATCTTAAACTTGGAAAATTTAGAGAGCCTTGGGTCAGTAACTCCTTCGATCTAGCACCAAATGAACATGACTGATAACTGTGTTCTTAAATTAGACATAAGGCTCAGTAATTAAATCCCTGTCTAAATACCAAAAATTTCCCCCAAACGCTAGTCCTGATAGGTAATCTGCAAAAAGAGGATGATCAAAGAAGCTTAAAAAATGCAATGTGCTCGATCCATCTCTTGGAGATTTATAAATAAATTAATACATTAAAAACGGAAAAATTCTACAGAAAACTGTTGTTGAACAATATATTATTGGCCAAATATATTGGACCAGAAAATTATGGCACATTACCAAATGAAGCAAACTAAAATGAACCTGGCTAGATACGTAAGAATTATAAGCTGTAAGCTCCCCCAGAGATCAGATTATCATTCTTTGTGGGCTAGAACGCAGGAATGTGTACTTTCAAAGCAATTTGCATGAAATTCCACTCGTGGCCAAATTTGAGAACTTTGACCTACCCTCCCTCTACTGTGACCTTCCTCTGCACTACCACAGCAATAGGGAACTCTCGTCTAATTGGGTACAACTTTAAAGTTCACATACTCATTTGATATTGACCAGTTTCCCAGGATGTCCCACATTGTCTGTCACCATCCTCTGCTAATATAATGGCTGTTCTCATGGAGAGGAAAATGTTGTCAAGTTATTTATCAATTCAGTAAAATATTTATGGAGCATCTACTTCCACCAGATCTTTTGCTGGGTCTTGAAGGAAATGAAACTAAATAAGACTCATGTTCATTAACAACTAGCATTCCAGGAAAGATAGAATCCTGAATTATGGAGAGTGAAATCCAAAACATTTTATTTTTTTATTTTTTATTTTTCTTTACGTATTGTATGGTTTTATTTGTATAAAATTCTAGAAAATACTAACAAATCTATGATAATAGGAAGCCAATGAAATGTTTCCTAAATAGTGGACTGAGGAGAGAAATGAATCAGAAAGGGGCCTTGACGTTGTCAATGATGGATGTGCTCCATTGTCTTGATTGTGGTGATGGTTTTATGGGTAGATACAAAACATCAAATTTTAACACTTAAAAATATGCACAGTTTCTTGAATGCTAATTAAACTGTTGAATTCTCAAGGTTGGCAGTGTATGCCCTTATTATATAAATTCTGTTCAGCAATGTTATTTTTTTCCTTTTTTTAAAATCATTATTGTTCAGATTATTACAGTTGTTCCTCTTTCCCCCCACCATAGCTCCCTTCCTCCCAGTTCCCACCCCACCCTCTGCCCTTACCTCCCTCCACTGTCCTCCTCCATAGGTTACAATTATTGTCCAGTCTCTTCCCGCACCCCCAACACCCTTTTCCCCCTGAAAATTGTCAGTCCACTCCCTTTCTATGCCTCTGATTCTATTCTATTCACCAGTTTATTCTGTTCATCAGATTTTTTATTCACTTGATTTTTAGATTCACTTGTTGATAGATATGTATTTGTTGTTCATAATTTTTATCTTTACTTTTTCTTCTTCCTCTTCTCAAAGGATACCTTTCAACATTTCATATAATACTGGTTGGATGGTGATGAACTTCTTTAGCTTTTTTTGTCTGTGAAGCTCTTTATCTGACCTTCAATTCTGAATGATAGCTTTGCTGGGTAAAGTAATCTTGGTTGTAGGTTCTTGCTGTTCATCATTTTGAATATTTCTTGCCACTCCCTTCTGGTTTGCAAAGTTTCTGTTGAGAAATCAGCTGACAGTCATATGGTGCCCCCTTGTAGGTAACTAACTGCTTTTCTCTTGCAGCTTTTAAGATTCTCTCCTTGTCTTTTGCTCTTGGCATTTTAATTATGATGTGTCTTGATGTGGTTCTCTTTGGATTCCTTTTGTTTGGAGTTCTCTGCGCTTCCTGGACTTGTAAGTCCACTTCTTTTACCAGGTAGGAAAAGTTTTCTGTCATTATTTCTTCAAATAGGTGTTCAATATCTTGCTCTCTCTCTTCTTCTGGCACCCCTATAATTCTGATGTTGGTACGCTTGAAGTTGTCCCAGCGGCTCCTTACACTGTCTTCATATTTTTGGATTCACTTTTCTTTTTGTTTATCCATTTAGATGTTTTTTGCTTCTTCATATTTCAATTCTTTGACTTGATTATTGCATGCCTCTAGTCTGTTGTTGGATCTCTGTATAATATTCTTTATTTTAGTCAGTGTATGCTTAGATTTATTGAAGGTCTCACTAAGTTTATCAGCGGTTTCTAGAAAATTTTTGAAAAACCTTATAACCGTGGTTTTGAACTCTATATCCTGTCATTTGCTGTCCTCCTTTTCTGTCATTTGTGATCTCTTTCTTTGTCTCCACATTTTGGCTGCTTCCCTGGGTTGATAGAGTGGCTTTCTGTGTTAGGTGATCACTGGGAGGAATTGACCTCCAAGCCACTTGGTTATGAGAATCAGCTTTGTCTACAGTGGGAGAACTTCTGTGCTGGAGACACCCTTATGGGGTAAGAGTTGTTTCAGTGGGGCTTTGGTGCTCACTGAGTCTGCTCCCTGAGTGTATCCCTTATGAATGTGAGGAGTTGTATTTAGGATGGTCCCACTCTGACCACTGGGTATGCTGACTCTTGTATCTCCAAGGAGGTGCTACTTTAGCCTTTGCCTGAGGCTACTCAGCCTTTTATATATAAAAGCCTCTGTGAGCAGCTTAGGTAGGGCAGGGTCTCGGGGAGTCTACTGTCAGAGCAACCTGCTATGGCTGCTTCTCAGCCCTGCCCTAAGAGACTCTGGGTCTCAAGCCACTCTGGAGTTCCTCCCAGTGCCAGATGGTGCCAGACGGTGTCAGACGGTGTCAGACAGTGTCAGATGGTGCCAGACAGTCCAGCTCCTCCCCGTATGGTTCTGAGTCCCCAGAAACTTGCCTGGAACTGGATATCAGAGCCATTGGAAGCTTGTGCCTCCCTCCCATACAAAATGCTGCCAGCCCTTTCCGCGAGCCCCTTCACGCGTGCCTCCATATCCCTGCACTTTATTTCGCACCTCCTCTGAGTCTCAGTCTCTTTCTAGGTGTAGAATTTCCACTCAGCCAGCCTTCCTGTGAGTCTGTGTGGTGTCCGTTTTTTCTTTTCGTTGTGATTTTGAAATGGTTGTGCCCGGCCGCAATTCTGGTGTTTACCTCTGCTGCCATCTTGGTTTCTCCGAAATCCAAAAGATTTTAATGGCTTTAGAGGAAACCTTAAATTTTGGTGCCAATTTCATATGCTCAAGAGCTAAATGAAGTAAAATGAAGTATTTCTTTCCATGGTCTTCTGAACTTCACACTGTTTCCCCAGCTATTTATTGGATGCATTTATTCCTCTTTTGATAATTACCATAGTCTAAATTTAACTAGCATTTTACCCTATCTCCTCTAGTTCAATTTTGATTAACTTGCCATTTATTTAGTCATCCTAACTGGAAATTTCAGATTCCTTTATTTCTCTTTTGAACCACAATGAATTCATTAACAAGCCTTATTGACTTTATATCAAAATGAATCCCAGATCTAGCTCCTTACTCTTCCTCTTGTATCTCTGCCACTACACTTACAGATTCAGCCTTATTTCAGAGTCTCACATTTTTGCACCAGAATTCTGAATAGCTCCTAACTGGTACCCTGCACTCCATCCCCTATCTGGCTCTCCTTTCTCCAATCCATTTACTATATACCATCTATACTTGCTTCCTAAACCAAAATAAGATCATCAACAGCAAAACTGACCACAGTTGCCTTCTTTTGTCTTCCTCATATAATAAAATTCAAACTCAGTATTCCAAAGCAAAATGTATAATCTGATCCCAAGATACCTCCCAACTACATCTTCTACCTGTGAAACCAACAAATTACCTTTCTTCAAATACATTACGCTCCTTCACTCTTCTGCTCCTAAATAGATTTTTCTTTCCATTGCCTTGAAAGATGCTCCCATCTTTGTAAAATTACACCTATTGAATGCTGGCAGGAATAGAACATTTCTCTTCGGTATTCTTAGCATTCTACTTATGTTCATTCTGATCACAGCGTCATCTCATTACTTTTGTATGTGATATGTCTTTCCTTCAAAGATTCTAAACATCACAGAGTTATAAGGTTAACATTTATGGCCCTTAGGTGATAACTGTGATTCAAAAAACATTTGTTTGATAAATGCATTTATGATTGAGTAAATTAAGTCATAATTTAAGTGATTAATAAAGTTAACATTTATGTCTAATGAATATGCAGCAAAAATAACATATCAAAATGTGTTAGAATTAATTACTTGTCTACATTATGTCTGAATATACCAGGAAAGTCTATATGCCTATGGCTGGACTAGTACTTTTTATGGGGCATTAGTGTCTAGTCAAGGAATGGAAGAAGGCAAAATTCATATTTGCCTATAATGGAATATGGAAAGTTCCTAAATAAAGTTAAATATTAAAAAATCAAGAATTTTATATAAGCAACATGTGTCGGGGTGGGTTTCTGGCAATATGGAGATAATTATCAAAACTATATTCATATATATTTATAAAACTCAAAAGAAAAATAAATTTAGATTTAAAGTATTATAACATAGATTTATTGAACTTCTACTTTGTGACAGTTTCAGTGTAAGTGCTTCAAATCATACCTAATTTAATTTAAAGGTTTAGGAAGAATTTTAGCACTTTATGTGTAAGGAATGTAACACAATTTATCTAGAGTACTGCAGACTACCTCTGTCTTAAAAAAAAAGAAAAACTTGTATCTATAACTCAGACAGACATGTGAATAATGGAGGGAGTCTTGTTTTCCAAAACTTCTATGCAATTTCAGTTCGTGTTTTAACTATGAAAAGTATTTTAATTTGGTCTCTTCTGAAAACAGATGGGATCAGAAAACCCAGGTGGGTGTGTTATTAAGATATTTGTGAAGAAATTGATTTTTCTTATTTTCTATGGGAATGAGATTAAAGCAGTAGTTTGTTATGGATTGCTCTTGATTTCCCCAAATAAAATAATTCACTTTACTGAAAGGTTTTGGTGAACTCGAAGTCTCTACGAAGGTTACATTGAGTAAAATGTCTTTTATGTTGAATACCCAAAGCAATGACATTATGTATCCATCTGAGATGAGTATGAAATGGTGTGGGTCACTTTCCCCTTTTTCTCACCGTGGTAATTTTAAAGAGAGTATTGTTTATAGCACCTCACTCCTTTGTGATCAGGGTTGTAAGCTCCATTCTGACCTCCTGACACTTATGAAGAAATACTTTTTTTTTATCAAGGGAAATTTTATCAATTCTTTATCCATAGCTAAATACAATGTTCACTTCTAATTCTGAACAAAGCCAGTTACAGTGAAACCAAAGATCATAAACTCAGTAGATCCAGAGACATAGAAACATGGAACAGACTGACTGATTTCAGAGGGAAGGTGGGTTTAGGGGAGTGAGGGAAATGACTAACCAGGGAACTTATACACATACTAGAGGCCTGGTGCACAAATTCATGCACAGGTGGGGTGCCTCGGCCTGGCCAGCAATTGGGGCCAATTGAGGCCATCTCACACAGTCCCTATCGGGGTGATCGGGGCCAGCTGGCCAGGGGGAAGGAACCACAGGAGGTTGATTGTGGGAGTGCATTGACCACCAGGGGGCAGTTCCTGCATTGAGTGTCTGCTCCCTGGTGGTCAGTGCTTGTCATAGTGACTGGTTGACTGGTCATTTGGTTGTTCAGTTGTAATGGTCACTTCCGGGTGCACAAAAATTTGTGCACTCGGGAGGTCCCTCAGCCCAGCTTGTGCCCTCTTGCAGTCTTGGACCCCTCAAGGAATATCCACCTGCTTGCATGTCTGGCCAGCCTGAGTGAGGGGCTTATGGCTGATTGCAAGATGGCCAAGTCCCTCAGTATGGACCCTTACCCCATTGGGGTGTGACCAGCCTGGGTGATGGGCTCAGGGCCATTTTCAGGCTGCCCACAGTCCCTTCAGGTTTTGGGTCCCTACTGGGGTACCAGAGCAGCCTGGGTGAGGAGCTAAGGGCCATTTTCAGGCTTTCAGGCTGCCCACAGTTCCCATTGACCCAACATCCCAGCAAGGCTGGCTGGAATCAGGTTGCTGTGGTTTATTTATCTTCTATTTATCTTGAAACACTCTTGTTTTAAGCTGAGGCCTAGGCAAGTAACAAAGCCTCCTGTTGGCTTCAGCTCCGTGGCTTCTATAATTGAAACAATGTTGCCTTAGTAGAGGCCCAGCCAGCCTAGGCAGGCAGTTTCCTCCATCACTGGTGCAATGGAAGCCTCCTGTTTGCTTCAGCTCTGTGGCTTCTATAATTGCAACTATGTTGCCTTGAGCAGAGAGAGGCCCAGCCGGCCTAGGCAGACAGTTTACTCCTGATGCAACGGAAGCCTCCTGTTTGATCCAGTTCCATGGTGGTTGGCCTCCATCTTGGCTGGGTTAATTTGCATACAGCAGCTCTGATTGGCTGGTGGGCGTGGCTTGGCTGGTGAGCATGGCTTAGGCATCCCGGAGAAATGGTCAGTTTCAATATTACTCTTTTATTAGAGTAGATATATAGATATGTATAGCTCATGGACACAGACAATAATGTGGTGAAGGCCTGAGAGGACCAGATGCAAGGTGGAGGGGGTCAATGGGAAAAAAACAACAAAGGGGACATCTGTAATACTTTCAACAATAAGGATAAATTTAAATAAATAAACAAAATAAAAAAGATCACTAACTCATTAAGTAGTATTTTTCCCCTTGCAGCCTTCCTTTTCACATCTAAATTCTACCTATTTGTTTCCCTTATTAATCTGAAATGCTTCTTCTTTATCTATCACCAATAAATGTTACTGAGCTCTAAGGCATTGACAATTTTAACCAATTAAAAAAATTTATATCTGCCAGCTATTAGATATTTACACCTTGCATCATTTTCTATGCAACTACATTCCCAAGGGAATTGTTTCTCTTCAAAAGAAATAATTTACTTTCTGAAAATGTGAATTAAAGCTCATTCTTTTAAAAAATAATTTGTTTTCCAAGTAATTTAATGTGTCCATTATTTGGTAATAGAGAACCATTTTAGAAAAAGTTAATAATAATTCTCCTTGAAATCATATCATTGTTCATGGCCAATAATTTTCAGAATAATAAATGGAAAAGGTATGAACTCAAAGATGTTTGGTTCAAGTAAAGTAAGCTTTCATTGAAGGAAGAAAAAACTCAGCAAATATTTTAAAACAACTTATGCTAAGTTTAGATTATGACTGAAATTTTATTTCAGAAAGGATATTTCAGAATATTAAATTACTTCTCAATGACTAAAACAGAATTATAAACTCTACTGAAATTGTACTGCCTTCTGTAATATAATTTTGACATACTTATGGCCCATTAAAAAATCTAAGCTATACTGTGTAAGCACTGCATGCTAACCAATCACTCCATTGGAGACATAGATAACAGTATGGTGGTTACCAGAGAGACAAGGAGTTTGGGGGAAGTAGATAAAGGGTAAAGGAAGTCAAATATATGGTGACAGAAGGCAATTTGACTTTGGGTGATAAATACACAATGCAATACACAGATGATGTGTTATAGAATTGTATACTGTTTCAAGTATACAATTTTATTAACCACTGTCACCCCAGTAAATTTAATAAACTTTTTACACAGAAGCTATAATAAATTTAGATGCACTTATATTTCATTATTCATTTTTTTTGGAAATTTATCTAGACTACTATTTCATATCCTTTAGAAAACTCTCTACAGGCATTTTTTAAAATGGGTCTTTTTCCTTCTCTAAAAAAAAAAAGAAAAGCAAGTCAATTTCTGGTTTTAAAAAAAATTAAAAATATTATTGTATGCTTCTATTTTCCCACCTAAAACTAAAGCCTTCTTAGGAATTGTTTTCACTTATATTTATATAAGTTAACATTTAACCCAAAATGAAGCATCATTTATTACCAGAGGCCTGGTGCATGAATTTGTGCATGGGTGGGGACGATCTCGCCCGATCCCAATTGGGGCTGGGCCAATCAGGGCCAGGCCAACTGGGGCCTGACGGCGGGGTGGGGGGGAAGAAACAAGGGGAGGTACTACGGGAGGTTGGCCAAGTGCAGGGAAGGACTGCAGAAGGTTGGCTGACTGCAGGAGGTTGCCTCTGGGAGCACACTGACCACCAGGGGGCAGCTCCTACATTGAACATCTGCCCCCTGGTGGTCAGTGCGTGTCATAGTAACTGGTCAACCAGTCGTTCAGTCATAATGGTCACTTAGGCTTTCAGATATATAGATCACTCAGCGTCATCTTAGTTCCATTTTGTCACCTGGGTCTTCATATGTGACTAAAACTGTGAAAAAAATATTTCAGAATTTTGAAAATAAATGTTGCAAAGGTTTTTAGAGAGCACTGTAAAATTACATCTGATTTGTATTGAAAGATATATTTTAATTTTTACTGTATGTGTAGTTTTCTGAAAATATTCTGTAAGAATCACTTAAGAGTCTACACAATGTCACTTATATCTATGATACCACACAAATTTTATAATTTTTTATTTAGATTCAAGAGGACAGAAAATAATGCTTCTTTCTCCCACTCCTCAGTCTTCTTCATTCGTGCTCCATTCACCACTTATTTGCACCAGTATCCTTTCTCAAGACAAGTCTTACTCTTTATGTGGGGCAAAACCGTACAGAGCAGTTACATAGCTGGTATAATATATACCTCCCTCCTGGATAAAATTAATCCTGATATAGCCTCGTATTGACTTAAAGTATTTGCTCTCAGATGCAACTTTAATATATACAAATAAACATTGACAATAATGCTAATCAAGACACTGAAATCATATATCATTATTCTGTCATTTTCTAATAGCTGGGAATATATGTATATTTTTAGAACACCATTAAAATAAAGACAGAAAATATTTAACATCCTATAGAAATCAAGATACCCAGAATATAAGCCTTAGGGCCACATTAGAAGTCTATGTTTTAGCAATCTTGATTGCTTCCTAAACCTTTGTTTGAAGAAAAGTGAGTAGATATGGAAAGCAGAGGATATATTGAGACTAGGTGTGGCAAAAAAACAAAAAACAAAAAAACTGTCAGAATAGATAGATGTGTTGTAAATGGGCCAGAATGAGTTCAAATGAATTAGAAGTTAGAACCATAGAGGCAGCTAAGCATTTTCCTATTTTAGTTTATGCTGAATTGTCCCAAATATATCTGCATCTAATCCTCTTTCATGTTGTTAATGTATTTGAAAATAAAATTATTTAGCCACAACATTTCAATGAGGTGTAAATGCTGTATTTCTATGTAGGGGCTAAGTTGCTGCCAGAATTAAAACTGTTTTTGTGTCTGGGAAGGAATGTGATGGGCAGAGAAAAATATCTTCCCTTTTTCTAATTTTCGTTTGCTTTATTGGTAGAAAGTGGGGAAAAAAATAAGGAAAACACTAATGTTAATGCAAATGCAACTTAGTAGTCTTGTTATGAAAGCATGAGGCCTGACAAATGTACATAAAATTTGCTTATTAGTATTTACCAATCTTGCTCTATTCCTGCATCTTCTTTAAGATAGGAGCCTGGAACTAGTTGACTCTCAAGGAAATTTAACCTTACCTAACATTTTCTAAATGAGACGCCAATGCACTCCACCAGTTTAGGGCTGGGAATTTGTTTAGACTATCATTAAGAAAAAACATGTATATTTATATTTTTTATCTACGTGTATATGAGCAAATATACACAAACACAAGACACGTTGCTATCCACATAGCAACTAAAAATATGGAACATAAAATCGCTATAGAGATGCAGGATGCTAGGAAGGCTGTGCAGTGTGGGTGGGGCTGCCAGGCCCTGAGGTACAGGCTTCAGGGGAAAGCGCTACCCATTTCTAACTGCACCTGACACTGTTTTTTTCTAAGTATACTAAACGCTTCCCTGGTCATATAAAGGAACGTATTTTCCTATCGTTGTTTCTACAGAAACATTTGGGTGTAATGTGATTACATACGGAGAATATTTATGTTTATGTAGCTATATACAGATACAACCTGTTTTCCCAAATTTGAGCTCTTGATTAAAATCACTTTAATTTGTAATCTAAGATCATTGCTGTTCTGAAGCTGTCAGGTTTTGAAGAAGAATATTTTCCTTTCTCTATTTCAGTCTTTCTCTCTACAGTTTTGAAACTTTTTGCCCTCCACCCCCATATTTGCCTGACAATCCTAACAGGGCCTAATATAAACCTTCACCTTTTTAAAGATACTTTTTATTGATTTTTAGAGAGAGAGAGAGGAAGAAGTATAGAGAGATAGAAACGTCTATGACAGAGGAACATCATCGATCAGCTGCCTCCAGCACTGCCCCTACTGAAGATGGAGCCCACAACCTGGGCATGTGCCCTGGCTGGTGACCTATCATACTACAAAAATACAAAGTCAGTCAACATTTGAAAATTGTCATCATTATGAAATATCAATGACAATAAATGTGAAGAGTTTAAACACTTCTAAATTACAGAGATACTCATTCTGGACTAATAACATATTTAGTTCATTGATGATTACAAGAGATGTATCTCAAACTAAATAAAATAGAAAAATTGAAAATAAAGGAATTGAGAACTTGGGTTACACATGTGTGATGGATGTTAACCAGTTATTGTGGTAATCGCTTTGCAGTGTATTCATACATTTATCAAATCATTATGTTGTATACATAAAATGTTATATGTCAATTATATCTCACGTTTAAAAAATTAAAAAGCCATAAACAAATAAATTAATAAATTTTAAAACACTAATAATGGACTTAGTTATAGTATTTATCGCCTACCTAATAAGACAAATAGCATTCAGACTGGATTTTTAAACATCTACAAATCAGTTAAACAAAAATAATTATTAACAGCAAAGCACATTCCAGACAATTCATAGAAATAAAAAAGCAAATGGCAAATAAAGCCAGAAAAAGATGATAGATTTCAATACTCAACAGAAAAAAAACTCAAACTAAAACAAAAAATCTGATACTATTTTTTCATCCTTTAGATTAGCAGAAATTACAGATGGATTATATCAAGCACTGGTGACAATGTCAGCAAACTATCTCACACTTTGCTATTATAAAAGTAAACTGTAAATAGCTGTGAGTATAAATTAGTACAGCTATTTTGAAGAAAATTTGGCATAACCTAATAATGCCACTTCTCAATACAATATTTACCTTTAAGAAATATTTCCATATGTAAGAATAAACTAGTATACCAGAATGTTTTTTATGGCATTGCTAATATTAAAATATGAGTAGATGGCAGAGGGAGAGAGAAAAATCCTTAATTGAATAGTAACTAAGTACATGGTAGTTTAATACAGTTAATATACTATAATATATGTGTATTATATAAAATGATGCAGTAACTGTTAAAGTAGATCTGTAGATACTAGCTTTCTTGAGATAGCTCTCTATATACCTACATAGTCGAGATAGATTCATATGTACTAACATGACTAGATTTTCAAAACAAATATAAAAAAGCAAGTTGAAGAAAATGTTACGTCATTTAATGCAGAAATGCAGGTTTTTTAAAGTAAGACTAAAAATACACAATAAAATCTTTCCCCTCATGCATAAATATTTTATGTAAATCACAAAAGATATGTCTGGATGAATAGCCACAAAAACATTGTTGACAGTGACTCTTGGGGATACAGGAGAGGATCAGCATTTGAAAGGAGTCATCAAAGGGAAACTACAGGGAACATCTGTCATTTTTACCCCCAACGCGAACTCCCCCTCCTTAAAGCACTGATTTTGCTTGTGGAGAAACCCTCTGTGTGAACAGCATGCTTGGGAGAAACTGAGCACTCCTCAGCCAAGAACGAAGCAGGTAAACAAGGCCCAAAGCAATCAATGTTTTCCAGTTCCAAGAATCAGTGATTGGCTCAGGTCTATAAATCAAAACAAATGAAACTCAGTTCGGGAAACTCTTTAAAAGCTGTTATGACATGAACCTAGCAGGAAGAAAGGTAAAGCCACTGCAGCCAGCTTGCAACCTTGGAAGAAGGGCCGGGAGCAAGCCCACAGGGTGGATGGCTGCACCAGGGCACATACAGAGAGAGACAGGGAGATCTGCCGCCATTGGAACCTGGGAGGCCAAGGGCTTCCAGCTTCTAAGTCCCTGCAGGCACCTAGGCCGTTTGGGTTAAATTTTCAGTCATTTTCCACCAAAACGTTTTCTTCCGCAGAGGTCCCTTGGGCTTATCTTCTTGTTATAATTTATTTTTTTGTTATACTAATATTATTAAAATTATTTTTGCTATAATTTTTACTAGGAAAATATACTCATATGCTTTATAATTTTAAAACTTTAATAAAAACAGATTTTAAAATATGATTAGACTGAAGAATTTTTAAGTTATGTTCGTTCTTCTAAGTTTAAGACTTTCATTTGAGGTTTTGTTAAAGTATTAAACAAGAATCATAAAATACTTTTTAAACATAAAACATCTTGGCAGATGGACTATGAGGAAGTAATAACTTCCAATACTTCCTAGAATTGTGTGGATATAATTAATACATACATAAAAAAAGTAAAAAAAAAAATTTTAGATGGAATCAAACAAAATCCTTGAAACAACAGAAACGCTGCAGCCTTTTTCCAAACTCCTTCTCCCCTAATTATTGCTAACAGAAAATGGAGACCCTTCTTTTAACATTTTTCTCTCTAAGATGACAAGAAGGACAGCATGAAATTTACAGTAAAGAGACAAATCTTCTTGTAGCTGTTGTGCTTGCCTCAAAAGGCTACATCTTTGAACAGGACCTTTAAGATATAGGCTCTTTTGTAATCTTTTTTTCTTCTTGTGCTTTACATTCTGGCCTCTTATCTTCAACTCTTCAAGGAGTTCAAGCACAAGAAGACCCATTCCCTTCCACTGTGTCTGCTCTTTTCTACAGCCAGCTGTGTTCATTCCCTAAAACCTTGTAGTATTCAACTGGGCATTTTCTACTACATTTTCCCCCTTTGCTACTCATTTCACCCATTTCTTTATTTTATTTTTCAATTACAGTTTGCATTCAACATTATTTTGTACTAGGGGCCTAGTGCACAAAAATTTGTGCACTCAGGGTGGGGGGGGGGTCCCTCAGCCAGGCCTGTGCCCTCTCGCAGTCTGGGAACCTTCAGGGGATGTCCACCTGCTGGAGTGCCTGGGCAGCCTGTTGAGGGGCTGATGGCTATTTACAGGCTGGCCAAGCCCCCCAGTGGAGACCCTCAGCCCATGGGGATGTGGCCAGCCTGGGTGAGGGGCTGATAGCTGTTTTCAGGCTGTCCACAGTCCCTTCAGGGTTTGGGTCTCTACTAGGGTGCCTGGGCAGCCTGGGTGAGGGGCTGAGGGCCATTTTCAGGCTGGCCACAGCTCCCATTGACCCAAGGTCCCAGCGAGGCTGGCTGGAATCAGGTTTCTGGGGTTTAGTTATCTTCTATAATTGAAACTTTGTTGCCTTAAGCAGAGGCCTAGGTAGGCAACGAAGCCTCCTGTTTGCTTCAGCTCTGTGGCTTCTATAATTGAAACATTGGTGCCTTGAGCAGAGGCCATTACTGGCCTAGGCAGGCAATTTCCTCCATCGCTGGCCTCCTGTTTGCTCTAGCTCCATGGCTTCTATAATTGAAACATTATTGCCTTGAGCAGCTTAGGCAGGCAGTTTTCTCCATCGTTGGTGCAACGGAAGCCTCCTGTTTGCTCCAGCTCTGTGACTGCCGGTCGCCATCTTGGCTGGGTTAATTTGCATACAATTGCTCTGATTGGCTGTTGGGCATGGCTTGGCTGGTGGGCATGGCTTTGGTATAATGGAGTGAGGGTCAATTTGCATATTGCTCTTTTATTAGATTAGTTTCAGGTGTACAGCATAGCAGTTAAATAATCATATATTTTACAAAGTGTTCCCCACTCCATTTCAAGTACCTTCTTGGCACCATGCATAGTTATTACAATATTACTGACTGTATTTACATCCCTGTGACTATTATGTATTGACCAATTAGTAATTCTTAATCCCTTAATTTCACCCATTTATTTTTTTAAATGAACCTGTAACTTGTTTGTTTGTTTGTTTGTTAATCCTCACCCAAGGATGTTTTCCTATTAATTTTTAGGGAGAGTGGAAGTGAGAAGGAAAGATAGAGAGAAACACATTGATTGGATGCCTACTGCACAAGCCCTGACCAGGGCCTAGGACAGGGAGGAGCCTGCAACCAAGGTGCATGCTATTGACTGGAATCAAACCCAGGGCCCTTTGTTCCTCAGGCTCATGCTCTATCCACTGAGCCAAACCAGCTAGGGCAATTTTACTCATCCTATATAATAAAAAGGTAATATGCAAACTGACCCTAACAGCAGAACCACTGGGAATGACTGGTCACTATGACACACACTGACCACCAGGGGGCAGACGCTCAATGCAGGAGCTGCTCCCTGGTGGTCAGTAAGCTCCCGCGGGGGAGCTCTGCTCAGCTACAAGCCAGGCTGCCAGCTGCCAGTACAGCAGTGGTGGCAGGAGCCTCTCCCACCTCCTCAGCAGTGCTAAGGATGTCCGACTGCAGCTTAGGCCTGCTCCCCACTGGCAAGTGGACAACCCCCGAGGGCCCTCGGGCTGCCAAAGGGATGTCTGGCTGCCAGCGTAAGCCTGATTGCCCGGGGAGTGGACCTAAACCAGCAGGTGGACATCTCCCGAGGGGTCCCAGATTGCTAGAGGGCACGGGCCGTGCTGAGGGACATCCCTGAGTGCACAAATTTTTGTGCGCTGGGCCTCAAGTTTCTAATAATGGCCATTGAGAACAAAGTTTTTTCCATATAGGAAAATAAGTTTATTTTTTCTTCAAGGGCCATTAGGCCTACGTGTTAACACAGAGGGCTTCTCTGTCACCGTGAGATCATGATATTCATCATTATAGCTCAACCGCAGGAATCCAAAGTGAGACAGACACAGCTCATGTTTGTAATATGGACCTGCACCGAGGTCATTTCACATGTATGTTAATGGACCACAGGACAACTGTCAATGGTGATAACTTCCAGTTTTGAGATAACAATCTGACTTAAGTGACATCAAAATGTGTCACTTTTGCCCTAACTGGTTTGGCTCAGTGGATAGAGTGTCAGCCTGCGGACTCAAGGGTTCCAGGTTCGTTTCCGGTCAAGGGCATGTACCCTGGTTGCGGACATCCTCAGTGGGGAGTGTGCAGGAGGCAGCTGATCGATGTTTCTAACTCTTTATCCCTCTCCCTTCCTCTCTGTAAATAATCAATAAATATATGTAAGGTGACCAGATTTTCACATTGGTAAAGTGGGACACCATTGACCAGGGAGGTTCTTTTTTTTTTAATTATTATTATTACTTAAAATATCACAAAGAGTAGTACATATGTCTCTTTCCAAAAATCGGGGCTTTTTTAAAATGCCACGGGACGCAGGACAAATTGTTAAAAACCGGGACTGTCCTGGGACTGTCCCGGGATGTCTGGTCACCTTATTATATTTTATTGATTTTTTACAGAGAGGAAGGGAGAGGGATAGAGAGTTAGAAACATCGATGAGAGAGAAACATTGATCAGTGCCTCCTGCACACTACCCATTGGGGATGTGCCCGCAACCAGGGTACATGCCCTTGACTGGAATCGAACCTGGGACTCTTGAGTCCGCAGGCCGATGCTCTATCCACTGAGCCAAACCAGTCAGGGCAAAATATATATATATTTTTAAAATGTGTCACTTTATATCTTCCTTGTGTATTATTTCCATGGCTATCCAGGCCCTCAATTGTTCTGTAAAATGATGTGATTGTTTACAACGCTGGTGTATGTTACTGAAACAAACAGGTGGTCTATCTGCCACAAACTGGCCAGTCAGATTGTTCATTGTAAATTAATGTCAAAAAATACCTGGTTTGGAGTTTAGCACCAATTCATTTAGCAAAAAAAAAAAAAAAAAAAAAAGTAATTATGTAATCCTAGACCTTCTTGAAAAACTATGTCATTTAGTGAATTGTATGTTTAAAAACACCCCCCAAAAGTTAAAATTACATAGGTGCATACACTTTTTTTTTTTCTTGGACTTCGAAGGCATTATGCAGGTGAATTACAGCATCCCAGGACTGGCCAGTACAAGATGTCACTGTCTTCCTTTTATTTTTTTACCTTTAATTTTCTATTCTGATTCATTTTCATTCTCTTACCAATTCTAATCACTCTCTTTAATGTCCATAAATGCCTCTTTTAAAATATAAAGTTCTGTTTCATGTGGGGTTGTTTTTTTTTTCTCATTTAAACTGATATATTGCTTTGATCTTGTTCTGATGCCTACTCTTCCTTTCATATCATGTTGTTGTGTTCTCATTGCTTCTCACTGCAGCTAGAAACAAAATAGTACAGTTCTTTAATATATTCCCTTAGTAATGTGTCCAGTGAAGGCTTCTTTACTACAGCAAGTAGTGCTACAGTGAACATTATCACGTTTACCCATTGGAAACACCTGTGTGAGAGAGCTGTTTCATTCAGCAAATATGTATTAGTCATCTAACAAGTGTCATGCACTGTTATAGGCATGTCGAATATGCCAGTAAACAAAAGAAACCAAAAGCCCTCGCCTCAAGGAGCTTACGGTCTAGTGCAGAACATAACTAGGAAAGGGACTGTTGGATTTTATGCTATACATATTCCTAATTTCATTTTCAGAATTCCCTCTGAAATAGCTTCACTCAATTAAAAATGTGAGTAATATATGAGTACCCTTACTCCTTGCCCCAAACTTGGTTGGCATAGGGAATTATAAAACTAAGGTTTGACAACCTGATAGAAATAAAATGACATGTTATATAAGGTGACCAGATTTTAACATTGGTAAAGCAGGACACCATTGACCGCTTGGCCACCGAAAACCGTATATTCCCTTCCCATTCTCCCATCGTTCCCTAGCTTGTCGTGCATTCTTTCCAACAGTCGGGACTTTTTTAAAATGCTGCGGGACGTGGGACAAATTGTTAAAAATCAGGACTGTTCTGCCAAAAGCGGGACGACTGGTCACCTTGCATATTATATATCTGACTTCTGGAAGTTTCTACACAGATTTCTAAATCATGTGGCTTTATCACATCTGTGAACTGCCTATTCATAATTGTTTCTAGTTTTTCTGCTTTTTTATTTTTAAGCACTTTAAAATATTTTGATCATGCCCTAGCCAGTTTGGCTCAGTGGCTAGAGCATCAGCTTGCGGACCAAAGGGTCCTGGATTCTCTGAGCATATCATTGCTCCTCTCAGTCTTTCCCTCTCTCCCACTCTCCCTTAAAGTCAATGGAAAAATATCTTTGAGTGAAGATAAAAATAAATAAATTTATCATTAAATAAGAAAGATGTGGAAAGAAGCTAGGAAAAGCACAACAGACTCAAAATAAAAAGGTGGGAAGTGAATATATACAGAGTAGCAGGACTCAATGACAGAGGAAAATGACCACAGTAAAACTCAAAAGATATGACATTTTTAAAAAATTGGTTCTTTGGAAAACAGCACATAAAATATACAAAATTTTAGTAAGATATAATAAATATAACTGAAACATACAAAATAAACTAAATTCAGAGTAAGAAAAAAACTAGTGATACAATAGTGATTATAAATATTATAAACTATACATCAATCAATTTGGAAAACTAGATAAAATGTTAAAATTTGGGGGAAACATAACATGTCAAATTGTTATAAAAACTTTAATACTCAAATTTTATTAAATAAAAATTAAAATGGTGATTTAAAGCAAAAACGGAAACAGGGCCACATGACTTGAGAGTTAAGTTCTAACAAGCTGTCCATGATGAGATATCAAATTGTTAGAGAAAATATTACAACGGGAAAGCTCTCTGTCTGTCTTGTTGAATGCGGCTAGTAAAATTATTTATTTCAAAAGCCATAAGGACAGTGCCTTAAGCAGTATAAAACTTAAAAAAAAAAAAAAAAAATTCCTCCTTTGACCATGAAGGAATAACTGTGATAGGAATTGTTTTCCCTGCGAAACTACAAAACCAGCCAAAATATAGGAAAATGAGAAAAGGGAAAAATGAGGTGAGTGTTAGGACTGACCAAGCTGACCTCCTAGAGGTAGTTTCCAGGATGCAGTCAGAGAATAAAAAAATCAAACCATGCTCAGCAGCCTCCCGGTGCTCAGGAGTAAGTAATTGGAGTTCAAGCGAACCAAGGACCCTAGAATTGTGGGCAGGGTATGTAGAGGAGGGTCTATCCAGAGAAATAGTTCTGCATATCTGCCGAGGAATCCCTTTGAGACTTCATCTAAGTACTGCTCTGTGTATGCAAGAGGCCCTGCTAGAACCACGACAGAGTAAGCTGGACAATTTCCTCGGCTTTACACAGGCTGTTAATAGCCTGTGCTGCTACCAGCCACAGCGAAGAGATCTCATAAGAAAGGAGCATTAGATAGAGCTCTCATGTATTAAGGGTCTTGCCTAATAGCAAGACTAATTGAACACTGGGAGTGGGCTGGGGAATCAGGGAGAGTGTCTACCCTGAACTATCACTAACAAAACATAAAAGAAATCCTTGAAAGAATCAAACAGATCCCAGTAACTGCATGGCAGAACAAAACCAAATATTCTTCAAAGAAATAAAAAAAAATGTCCAGTATGAACAGGATAACCTAGAATGCAATAAAAAATTGCCAGGCATACAAAGAAACAGCATAATAAGATCCTTAAGAGATTAAAATCAATCAAACAAAAGGAAAGCAGAGATGATGGGATTAACAGTGAAGGACATTGACAAAGTTATTATAAATTTGTTCCATATGATCACAAAGGTAAAAGAAAAATATGAACATGATGAGGAGAGGGGGGAAATAAGGTATGGAAAAGACAAAAATGAAACTTCTAAAGTTGAAAAGTAAAAAATTTAAAAGTAGACACTGAGGCAGATTAGATGCAAAAGGAAATATATGTGAACTAAAAGACAAAGCCATACAATATAATCACGTGTATTTTTCCCTAAGACCACTATAAAAATGTCTCACATACAGCCTGGCTGGCATGGCTCAGTGGCTGAGCACCGACCTATGAACCAGGGGTCATGGCTTAATTCCCAGTTAGGACACATGCCTGGGTTGTGAGCTTGATCCCCATTGTGGAGTGTGCAGTAGGCAGTGATCAATGATTCTCTCTCATCATTGATGTTTCTAGCTCTCTCCTTCTTTTGTCTTATATGAAATAAAAAAGAATCCTATATAAAAGTGTAGTATGCAAATTGTCCCCTTGACCAAGTTAGTCCTGGAGTGTGTTATAATTATAGTGTGTTATAATTATAATTAAAAAGCTAAGGGATATTTCTCCTTTTTGTAAGTACTGTAACCAGAATTTTAAATATTAACACTTTTTTTCAGGAAACAAGTAAAATCAGATCCACCAGGGAGACTGTCAATGGACATGAGGAAACATACCTTGGAACCAGCAAAAATAAAAATGTTTTATGTCATTGTCGCGTGTGTGCTGCTCATAAACTACACAGTGAAACGCGGTACATGTGCAAGTTTTGTAATGTACCCCTGCACAAAGGAAAGTGTTTCGAACGCTACCACACAGTGGTGGGAAAATGCCCACTTACAAAGTGTTAAACATGGTTTTGGTAAATGCAAGTTTTGTACACTGAAATCTATAGGAGAGAAAAGACAAAAGAACATTTAAATAAATACCTTGCTTATGAATCAGAAGACAAGATTGTCAGGAAATCACTTTCTTCAAATTATGGATTTAATGAAATACCATTTAAAATCCTAGCAGGCTTTTTTTTTAATGTGGCAAAAGCTGATTCTTAAATTTATGTGGAAATGTAAAAGACCTAGAATACTCACAATAATTTTGTGTAAGAACAGTTAAACACTATCTGACTTTTAAGACTTAATATCAAGCTAGAGATATCACAACAATGCAGGATTGGCATAATGATGTATGGATGGATCAAAAGAACAAAATAACACCCAGAATAGACCCACATATATATATGACTAATTTTGAACAGTTATTAGGATGATTCAAAGAAAGTAGATCCTTTACAACAAATGATGCTAACACAATTAATTAAATTTTTATGGGAAAATAATGAACCTTAACCCCTACCTCACATCAAATATAAAAATTCTTTCAACATGAGTCATAGAATTAAATTTAAAACCAAAAACTATAAATCTTCTAATGAATAAAAGCAGATGAGAAATCATTAGTTCTTGTGTTAGGCCAAGATTTCTTAGATAAACCACAAAAACTGGTATCATTGTAATTAGCTAATCCTATCTAATAAAGAGGGAATATGCTCATTGACCATCACACTCTCACAAAGATGAAGGCTCCCACAGCCACAAGATGGCAGCACCCAGTCCCTTCAGGCCTGCCTCATCCAGCCGGAGTCCCCCCAGTCCCCTCAGCACCACCTCACCCAGTTCCCACAGCATCCAGCCTTATTTAGCCTCAGTCCTATAGTCCCCTCAGCCCTGCCTCATGCAGCCAGAGTTCCCAGTCCCATCAGACCCACAGGGAAAGATAGTTGTGTGCAATTGGACTGGCAGGGGAGGGCAGTTGGAAGTGATCAGCTGGCAGGGGAGCAGTTAGGTGTCAGTCAGGCCAGCAGGGGAGCAGTTAAGGGACTATCAGGCTGGCAGGCAGAGTGGTTAGGGGCAATCAGGCATGTAGGCAGGTGAGTGCTTAGGAGCCAGCAGTCCCGGATTGTGAGAGGGATGTCCAACTGCCGGTTTAGGCCCGGTCCCACAGGCAGTCAGACATACCCTGACGGGTCCCAGATTGGAATGAGTGTAGGCTGGGCTGTAGGACATGCCATCCATGCACAAATTTCATGCACCGGGCCTCTAGTTATTAATAATAGAAAAGGAGCAAAGGGGGAAGCCCAACATTATAAGCATAGTCATTTGGGCAGCTTCACCAGAAAGCTGCAACTTCACTCCCCAGGGAACCACCGGTCAATTCCCTGCAGATCACTGGGGGAAGGGACCAAAGAAAGGAGAAGATGGCTACATGTGCAGTAAATTGAGGTGACTGAAGGAAGGTGCTTTGCTGTCAGTCAAACCTTGGGACAGAAATTATTGGCCAGAGGGGCAGGGCTTCTGCAAGGCCACAAAAATTTGTGAATACATAATCCCTAGACAAAGGAGCTCACTCTCTTGGCTCTCTAGTTTTTTTGGTTTTACTCCTGCTTCCTTGCATTTGTCTGTGTTTCCTCCGTAGCCCCATGGCCCTTTAGACCTCACACACAATGGACTGATGGACTGAAGTGGGAAACACACACTAAGATAGCCTGATGTTGGACTGGACTGTGCTCCCACATGGAGTGGAAACTCAGAACACTGGCTTCCATCCTAGCTCTGCCGAAGCCACAGCTACACTTTTGCAACAGGACTGATGGAAATGAGACTTCAGAAACTCATGGGTGTAATTCCACAGAAATAAAGCTTTTTACAGTATCTCATCCTCCATTGGGGAGATCTGGAAATTCTTATTTCAACAGCACCCCAACAACTTTACTCCCACTAACAATAGGTTGTAATGAGGAGAGTTTTCCATCAATGACAAAACCACAAGCCATCTAATCTAATAAAAGAGTAATATGCAAATTGACCCTCACTCCATCACACCTAAGCCACACCCACCAGCCAAGCCACACCCACCAGCCAATCAGAACAGATGTATGCAAATTAACCCAGCCAAGATGGCAGCCAGCAGTCATGGAGCTAGAGTACACAGGAGGCTTTCATTGCACCAGCAATGGAGGAAACTGCCTGACTAGGCCAGTTGGGCCTCTGCAACAAAGTTTCAATTATAGAAGATAAATAAACCCCAGAAACCTGATTCCAGCCAGCCTCACTGGAACGTTGGGTCAATGGAAGCTGTAGGCAGCCTGAAAATGGCCCTCAGCCCCTCACCCAGGCTGGCCACACCCCAATGGGGTGAGGATTCCCACTGGGGGGCTTGGCCAGCCTGCAAACAGCCATTAGCCTCTCACCCAGGCTGGCCAGGCACGCCAGCAGGTGGACATCCCCCAAGGGGTCCCAGACTATGAGAGGCCACAGGCCGGGCTGAGGGACACCCCCCCCCCCGAGTGCACACATTTTTGTGCACCAGGCCCCTAGTAGATAAATATTAATAAACTGAACTGCATCAAAATTAAAAACTTTTGCTTTTTATATACAGAAATTTAAAAGGCAAGCCACAGATTGGGAGAACATATAATTTAAAGGTTTGTATCCAAAATGTAAAATTAACTCTTAACTCCACTTAAAGGAAAATATACAAATTATCAAAAGCACATAGAAATATGCATTTAAGTCACTGTCAATGCAATTGGGAAAGAAATATGATAGTAGCCATGAGGGAAAAGACAAAAAAATATCATATTTTGAAGAATATTTGGTCATTTTCATAGAAACCTCAGCAGACAAGGTAATATAGTTTGTCAAGCTTAATGTTTCTCTTCTGTTTTTTTTTGCTTGTGTTCAAGGAATAAATTCCAGAGGAAGATGCAATGCTGTTAAAGGAGAGGGAGAAGGGATGCATTTGGGGTTAGACTTGTTTCTCTGTGAAGGATTCTGAGGAGAATCTAAGGATCAATTCTGGATGAACCACGTTTTTAAGGAGGAATTTTAAAATGCAGGGATTACAGAGGAATTAGGTGCTTTTTTTTATTATTTCAGAGAGGAAGGGAAAGGAAGAGTGAGAGATGGAAACATCCACGATGACAGAATGATTGATCAGCTCCCTCCTACATGTCCCCTGCTGGGGATCAAGCCTGAAACCAGGGCATGTGCCCTGATTGGGAATCGAACCATGACCTCCTAGTTCATAGGTCAACACTCAACCACTGAGCTAGGCTCGAGTGCTGTCTTAAGGTAAAAGTGGCTAAGCAATTGTGTATCTCCTCTAATTAATAAAACAAGAAAAGCAGGTCTGAGGAATCATTAGAGAGGATGCTGTAATCACTCAAAGTGTGTGTGTTTTTGTGACGTTTTACAACTGCAATATGACTTTTCGACACAGTGCTGTTGACTTTGCCGCTTACTTTATCTGTGTCTGTGTCCCATCCTGATTAATGAGTGGCAGGGCTGCTTTTGGCTTTTCCAGTTTAAGCTAATTTTCACTCCCACTTCCTGGATAGTTTTTTATTCTTTCACAATAAAAGAGAGACCTTAGCAAGATGACCGGATAGATTTCCTTACAAATTTAATTTTTTTTCAATTCCATTAAAAACTAGTAAAAATAAAAATTAAAAAGTTAAAAATATATTAAATATTAAATATCAGGAAAAATGGAAAATAAAAAATACTGTTAAAGCTACATGTAATAAGCCCAGTTGGTAGGCTCAGTTGATTGAGCATTATCCTGTACACCAAAAAAAAAAAAAAAAAAGCTTACAGATTCCATTCCTAGTCAGGGCACATACCTAGGTTTCCAGTTTTATCTCAGTCAGGGATGGTATAGATGATAACTGATTGATGTTTCTCTCGCATGTTGATCTCTCTCTCTCGTTCTTTCTCTCTTTTCCACCTTTCCTCTCTAAAATCAATGAAAAAAAATCCTTGGGCAAGGATTTAAAAAAACTACATGTAAAGACATAAAACATGTACACAAGTTATATTTAAAATAGCTTAGTCTTAATTGGAAAAAGTCAGTATTACAAAGATATTAATTCCCATTGCACTCCCACAAAATTGACTCTCAAACTCAAGTCAATTCAAAGCAAGATTTTTAGGGGGAACTTGAAAATAGTAGCTTTAAAATTCATATAACAATTACCTATCAGTATCTAAGATAAATTTTTGAAAAAACAAACATAAAAGTGAATTGGGGAGAAGTATTCTGCAATGGTAGAAAAATGTATGACAAAATCATGGCAATAAAATAATGTGATATAGAAAGATGAATGAGCAAACAGTCATGAAACAGTATAAAGAGCCCAAATACATACTATCTCTCCATGGATACTTGGCAAATGAAAGAGATGGCCTTACAAATTCCTGGGGGAAAGATGGGCAATTTTATAAAAATTGAAGAGGAAAATAGCTATGTAGAAGTAAGTAAAATTGGATCCCTACATGATAGCATATGCAAACAAAACTTCCAAGTCTATCAAATACTTAGAACCATCTAAATATATAAAAGGCTAATATGCAAAGTGCCCCCTTGGGAGTTGGACAGGGAGACCAGGAGTTCTATTGCTCACTATGATGTGAGCTGACCACCAGGGGGTGGTCCAGAATGAGGGAAGGCCCCAGCCAGCAGCCAGTAGCCAGAGAAGGAAGGCCATGGCCAGCAGCCTGAAGGCCTCAATCGGCTCTGATCTCCAGCCAGGCCTAGGGACCCTACCTGTTCATGAATTTTGTGCACTGGGCCTCTAGTAAAACTATAAAACTAACAGGCAAAAAAATGTAGAATGTCCTTGTCTCTTCAAAATAAAAGGAATTTACTTTTCATTAGGTTACAAAGTAAAGGACTATTCTTCATAAA